>JANEHK010000022.1:12190446-12392851 GCA_025960845.1 Tachycineta bicolor | reverse complement strand
AAGAAAGAAAGAAAGAAAGAAAGAAAGAAAGAAAGAAAGAAAGAAAGAAAGAAAGAAAGAAAGAAAGAAAGAAAGAAAGAAAGAAAGAAAGAAAAGAAAGAAAGAAAGAAAGAAAGTCTCAGGAATTGTGCAAAAAACAACAACAAAAAAAAGAAATTGTACAGGAAAAATCTTCAGAGTAAGTTTGCTTTTGGCTAGCTATTTTCTGCCTGGCAGATGGAACAAGATGACTTTTTCATGCTTTGAAAGAAACCATTATCAAGACAGACTTAGCAATACCTGCAAGATATTACATAAACCCACCCTCTTAAATCTATTAGAAGATTCAAATCTCTGCATTAATCCATCTAAGCTATCACATCCAAAGGACAGAAAATTTTAGTATCTAAAGATAACTGTTCAAATTCAAATTACTTCCTTGATTTTGGACAAGATCCCTGCAGCCTACTCACCCCAGCATTCTCAAACAGATGGGAATTTGGGTTCAGAAATGGAATTAGCAATATTTTAGATGCAATTTTTGATGCAATCTATGTGGTGTTTCCCACTGCATTTATAAAAATAAATTTTGAGACCAAATAAAATTGTCGTTAACTGTTACAAGCCACTACTAAGGAGTGCTAATTAGAATATCTGAGTAGATTATGTTCTAAATGTTTAAAAAACCTAAGTACATTTTCCAAAATATCTTTTTGCCTCTTAAGATCATGACTACTACAACAGAAAATGTGACCCTGATGCTGGAGACAGGAATGTGACAAGAACACACCAGATCATGCAGTAACAGCCTAAATTTATTGTTGGGAGCTCCCTTTTAGAGGGGCTTCAAATTTCCTGTGCTCACATATTTGATTGGTTAAGGGTCTTAACCCCACCCAGCTCACCAGCCAATGAGATGGGTGCATTCATGGTTCAACAGGATTGGTTGAGGTCCCCTGTTTGAACATGAATCTGACCCGCAGCCCCATCTGGGATAGGGACTGTGGTGGGCAGCAAACCAGAACCCTGGCACAGACTAGGGCCGTGCCGGTCCTCGATTTTGGTGCTTCTCCTCCAAGCGGTGGTGGCAGGGCAGCCCCACAACTGCCAAGCTGTGTTGCAAAAGGCAGGAGAAGGGTGATGTCTCACAGTCCTACTGTGGTGGCTTTTCAGAGCTTCCAAAGGTGGCAACTTTTGGCTTGGCTGAACCCACCAGTTTCAAACAAAACTAACTTGACAGCAGCAAAGGAGTCTTCTCCAGATTTTGTCACATCTTTTATCAGTGTTTATTCCAGGGGTAGTGAGACATGACTTTAAAGAGTAAAGATTTTAGCTAAGGGTTAGAAGCAATTTATATTGATCAAGATGTAACTCAGATTAGTAAATGGTAGGTTAATGATTATTAGATGCCCAAGCTAGAGCTAACTGTTATATTATGAGCTTGTTTATAGAAAAAGTGGAGTAAGTGAACCGTCATAAGAACAGATTGAAACCAGTAAGAACAATGGCCAGTACCTGGACGTGGTATCAATCAAACACGAAGCAGGGGACCTTGGACAGTGCCAGAGGGTCACAGAGACTCTCCTGACTTCATCCTTTGAGACCACTGACCCAATTCAAGACCACCGACCCAATTCAAGAGAAGAACTGCGCACGCGTGAAGGACTAATAGCCTCATTTTAATACAGAGCGGGAATGGGAGGTGCTGGGGTTATGCATATGTATTGTATGTAAGATCTTGGAAAATAAATAGAGAGCAAAGAGCTTTGTTCGGGGCGGCCACGCCTTTCGGAGATGACTCCCGTGCTGCCCGCCCGCCAGCCGATGAATAAACATACCACTTTCTAACTTTAACTAGTTAGAGGGTCTTTGTCCGTGACTATATCGGTTTTCAATGACTCAGTAGCTCCATCTCCTGTATTAGCAGTGCCCTCACAGCAGTGGTGACTGATCTACCACTGCTTCTGCGCATGATGCTCAGTCGGGACCTGGATATTCCTGATGATTTCCCATGGTCCGCCCATGAATTGTAGTGATGGCTGGGTCGAAGGCGTGGTCTCCAAGATGGGGCCATCAGCTCTGGGAGGAGGCAGTCTGGGCATATCTGGGGGGGGGGGGGCGCGGGGGGGTGTATGTCTCTGATGCATGCTGTTGGGATGGCTGCACTCGATGCAGCTGCAGGGCACTCTGTCTCCATGGAAACCATGTGGCCAGCACAGCCTGGCACAGCGGCAGAGTACAGCTCAGCAGCAGATGCGGCTTGCCAGTGGCCAGAGGCTTGGTAGCAGCTGGGCGCCTGGCAGCCATCCCAACAGCCTGTGACAAGCGGCAGTTGCAGCTCCTGGGGTGTCAGTTGGCACGGCAGGGCATGGAGTGGCAGATGTGGCTTGACAGCAGCCAGGCACTTGCAGCAGCTGAGCACAGTAGCAGGGGTTTCAGCCAATGCAGCAGGGCACAGAGGAGCTGCAGGATGTCCATTTAACGTGGCATGGCAGCATGGCGCTTCTTCGCCACTTGGTCAGCAACGGCATCCTCCACTGGCAACACACCCTGGTGAGGGCTTGCTCCACAGTTCCGCGCAGCCGCGGGGCATTCTGCTGACAAGCTGTCCCTGCGTGGGGCAGAGGCACAACCTCAAGTGGCCACAGGATATCCTGCAGGTGACTCATACCCGTCCGGAGAAGCTCCATGGCTCTGCTCCGTTTCATGATGCTCCATCCTCCTCCCCCACACACGTGGTGCAGCATCCACATTTCCCACCACCTCGCCCAGCACCCTGCTCTCACTGCATACCTCAGTGGGTGATGTCCCAGTGTCCACTCCCCCATCCTCGCATAGCGCTTGTTCCCCAGCTACTTCATAAGTCCAGGACAAGTGTCCATGTCTTTATAACATTGATGACAGTTTCGTCACCAATAGAGACTGCTGCAAGTATGTATCAGCCAGCCCACTCCCAAGTTCTTAAGTCCAGGGTGGCCCCTTCAAACATGTCCAATGTGCGACTCACACACCACATTACCAAGGCTAGTAAAGCCTGTTTATCATATTTATCCCTCTTTTTCTTACAATAAAAGACCACACCTGTAGAGTAGGGTGCCGAAGCCCACATTCTCATTCTTCCTGGTGGCATCTCTAGTTCTCAAAGGGGTCTGGACCCACACGACACTCACCGCCACCTTCTGCAGCACTCTCTGCTGCCCGCAGCAATTCCTGCTACTCCACCAGGACTCCATAGCAATTCTGGTGCCCACGGCTTTTGCCATCACTTTCTGCAGACTTCTCCACTGCGCACAGCAATCTCCACTGCCCTGCAGCTTTCCCTGCTGCTCTCTGCAGTTCTACCAGCTGCCTATTGCAATCTCCACTGCCCAGCCACCATTCTCTGCAGCCCTACCGATTGCCTGCAGCAAATTCCACTGCTCTTTGTCTCCTCACAATATTGCGGAAGCTTGTTCTGTCATGTTGGTGGTCACCAACTGTCACTGATGTTGGAGACAGGAATGCAACAAAAACACACCAAGATCATGTAGCAGCAGTCGAAGTTTATTGTTTGGAGTTCCCTTTTTTAAGGGCTTCAAATTCCCTGTGCTTACATACCGACCAAGGAGATGAGTGTATTCATTGTTCAAAGGGATTGGTTGAGGTCCCCTGTTTGAACTTAAATCTGACCTATCATTATTATACTCGGGGACTTGTATAGTTCTACTCTCTAACAAGCTAGGCTGGTCAAGTTGGTGTCTGTTATGGCCAAATTATCTGTGCAGCTTATGGACCGGCTGAAGCTGTCACAAAAATGCAAGAGGTTTTCTGGTTTTAGATAGCCGGCTCATAAATGGGACAATTCTCTCAACCTTTGAAATCTCACCCTCTGCAGCAATACTCTTCTCCCAACAAGCTTTTCACTATTTAATATATTTAAAGTGATTGATATTTCATGATTAGTCATTGAACATGCAAAGAACTACCTGCCTCAGAAACCCTGGGCAGGGAGTGATTGGGTACTGAGCTAAATTCTCTCTCTGGTGCCAGGAACTATTTTGGCATTACGAGCAAATGTGAAACAATAGTGCTGCTGAGATCTTGCCTTCAGATCTTTCTAGTGCAAGATTTAGGCATTGACTTGTATTAGACTGCGCTTTTTAGAAAGGTGGTACTTTACAGATTTCATTAAAAAAATGAACTGAAGACATTTCACATGTGTTTTACACAGGTAAAAGTTTCATCTCAACATAGGACTCAATGACGAATTTTAACAGCTGCTGTAATTAAAGGTTGTCTTCTGCCTTTCAAATTTACATAGGAAAAAAACCCAAAACAAAACCACTGAAGCTAACATTCTCTTTGTTTCTTATTTTCTTTAGGACTCTGAAGGTACACACGTCTTTCACTACCACACAAAGACCAGGTTTCCTCTGAGACCTGTTCTTACCATGTGACCAGGACCAGCGAAATTTTGTATATACCTACATGAGAAAACTCATAACTTCCTCCCAATGGCATTAATATCACTGTTTTGGCCATTAAGAGCTGCAGCCCTGCTTTCTCCATCAAAATTCTCTCAGATATGTTGCATATTATTTCCCCAACTACAGGAATTTCCAACTAGAAGGGTCATCAGAAAAGGCTTCCTAAGGATCAAGAACCTGAAGGATTGCCTTTCTCATGCAGATGAAGAACGAATGAAGAAAAGAACTGTCATTGTTCCCAATGCATCCAGAATGCATGCAGTAGTCCTACCAAAACAGACAGGACTTTTGTGTACTGAGGACAGATCTTCTACTCTACTAATGTACTAAATTCCACCTTTTTTTTTTTTTTCCTCACCCCTAGGAAGTTGTGCTACCAGTTCCTGAACTTGAGAAGATTTTTCCATAAGCAATGACAAGGTCTGTCTTTCACAGGGGTCAATTTACTACCTCACAGACATGTATCATAAGCTAAATGAGAAAAGCAGAAAAATGCATGCTATTTAATTACTTAATAACTAAGTCAGAGGTACAGAAATACATCACTTGCTCTTTAAATCCTTTACTATTTAATGCTTTCTAGTGTTTGCCAATTCCTTACTTTTGTCCAGAAATAGTCAGCTTTCTGGGGCATTTCCTACTCACACTTTCTTCCCTCTCACCATCTTCATGAAGCTTTCTTGCTTGGGAAAAAATAAAATAAATAAAATTAAAAAAAAAAAATAATCAAGGAGAAATACTACTTCCTTCCTCACATCTGTTAGCTCTAGTGAGGAGCCATGGCCTAGTCGGCAATATTAGTCATATTTTCTAAAATCAGTAAAGCAATAATGAAGAGAGTTTGTTTAGAAAATGTTAATCCAGCATTTCACAATCCACTCTTCTCAGCTATATAATAAGCACCACCTGACACAATGTTGTGTCACGTTACCTATGATTTTCTCCTCCACTAATTAAGAATATCACACTATCCTGGCATTATATCACTTAATTCCCTCTGCTAGCTCTTCCAGGCTTGTTAGGTAGTTTACTGCATCTGCATATTGTAATTTTCACTTTTTGCTTCATGAATGGTGCTTATTCAATCCACTAAATGGCTCAACCTTTGAAGAAATTTGGAAGCTGATTTTAGAGATATGAGCTAGGAATCTGATTCATTTGTCTGTAAGGTTCAGAAAGTGAGTTTCACAGTGATCAGATAATGAGCTGACTTTCAAGTGTAGCTTTACCCACTGACCAGACTGTGTCGGTATGTGCCATCCACTCACTCCAACAGCTTGTCCAGCAGATTTGAAAACTTGTAATTGCATCTTTTAGCCCATCTGTAATTCTGTTTCAGTAGTCTATTAATGGTATTGAAGGCTGAACCTCTTTAGTACAAAAGCCCTTGGTCAGCATACCTCAGGGATTCTCTGGTGATTTTTTTTCAGACAAAAGGTTATTCCTAGAGGGCTTTTTTCATTCATACTTTTTTCCTCATTGGGGCCATAGACTAGAAAAATGTGCTTAAAGAAAGGTAAAAACCAGTATATTTTACTATGTTTCTTGGGAGGTGTCAGACTCTGGATCTGTCTGATGGCAGATCTGCACTGAGGGCACACTTGGAACATTTGCAGTGGCATTGGTTAAAAGACAAAGCCCTATTTTGCTGCTTCTTCATACTCAGCATTAACCATAAGAAGTCACAGTACTCACATGACTCATGGATGACTGCATGTGCAAGTGGATGGTCAGTTTCCTGTTACACTGTGGTTGACCAGTGTCATACAAGCTTTGCACTGCCCAGGAGTATCCCAGAATTATACACTACTCTGACAAATGGACGCTCTATCAGTGGAATGTTTACCTTCTTCTTCACAATCTTCTTTTCAGTCCTCCTTTTGTTTGGTTTGAACTAGATGTTCTTAATGCAAGAGCTGATGCCTTGTAAGCATTCTGACATTTAGTTAGCTGAAGGTCATCTATTTAGCTAAGGATCATCAAAACATTTTTTGCCACTGATATTGAAAAGCAGGGAAAGTTTAATTTTGTGGAGTCCTGTAAGCAATGACCTTTTCCAAAAAATGTACATTAATCATGACCATTCTCCAAGTCTGCTAAGATTAAAAAAGTTCCATCTAGAGACAAGTTTCTTAAAACCCACTGCATTTTGAAAGGCTGTGGCAAGGTCTAGAAACACAAAGATCTTGCTAAGTCATGGCTGTGAGTTCTCTCATCATAATTATCTTTTGAACACTTAAAATTAAGGCTCAAGCCTTCGAGGCTCTTAGCTACAACAGGACAACTGTATCAAATCAATCTAGAAAAGCTATAATTTACAAGATAAAGTGTTGGCAAAGAATCTGAGGACACATATATCATCCTCAAAAATATAAAAAATTCCACATTTCAGTACATAAAAGTAATTATTAGGGAGTTTGAAGAAACACCGCCACTAAAAATGGCTTGTCAAGGAATATTGATGGTGCATGGTTTAAGGACTACAACTTAGCTGGTTTAGAAAAAGATAGGCTGTTTTTTATCACTGTATACTGAAAATATTTTTAAGTGTCATAAGTTTAAAGAGATCCATTAGCACAGATCAGACAAACTGGAAATTAATTTCCCAACATTGCTGCAGTGAATCAAATTACAAAAGTTCAGTCGGAATTGAGCCCACAAGTTGAGACAAGGTATTTGTAAAAATAACTTTTACTGTTCTACAGACTCTAATGTAAGGGTCACACTGAAAAATGCTGGGATGCACTCCAGGACTGAAATACATTGAAGTTTACAGTTCCATGAATGCGGCAAGAATTTAATTCCATACAGTGTGCATATACTCATAATGTCTTGGAATAATTATAATCAATTCTCACACCACCAAGATTAAGCTGATTGCTTGGTAAGGTTAAGAAAGAAAATCCCCCAGCTCATTTCTCAGGACCAATGCAGAACTTCAAATTAATTGATTTCTGTGCATGCAGAGGTGAACTGCTGTGGGAGGCAGCACTCCCACAGAAGAAAGAAAATTAACTCTATCTCAGCTGAAAAACAGGACAAGAATGGACTTGCGTTCCTAGCACAACACTCCAAGACCAACCACTCTGGCCAGAAAAACAGGCAGTTTTTCTGCTCACTGCCATTTAATCATAGCAAATAATGTTTCATGACATATTTTGGGGTAGCTTTTGTTTTGGAAGCATTCTTACTCTCTTCAGCTTATTCACCATAAAAAGTAGTAATTGGATGATTTGGGTCTCACTCCCTTAGGGAATTGCTATTACACAAGCCTCTAGACAATGGTGGCACACTAATTTTTCCCCTCTTCATTTGGCACACTGTTTAGTCAGTTTAATGAGCTAAAAATACACAGCCTCAGTTCAAAATATGTGTTGCTGGTGCGGGTGCTAGAAGTCACATTTTTCTGTTGGGATTTTGAATGAATGACATCTTTAAATCTTAATTTCAGTAACACTAGTGCAGTGGAAAAAACATTTCTCCTTTCACTGGAGAGGGAAGTGTTTTTATAAAAGTCTGAGAAATCTCTAATATTCTACGATATAGTCTCCTGATAATGAAGGTCCAGCTTACTGAATAGCCAACAGGGGATAAAACTTCAAGCATAAGCTGCTCTGCTTGGTATTCCTGCATCATGAATACTTTTTTAAAATTTATCTATCTGTCCAGTAGAAAAGGAATATAAATTCAAAATATTCATTGTATTTCTAGACAAGCTGCTTCCAGTACCAAGCTCTACACATGTAGGAACAATGCTCTACTATCCACATTTTTTGGAGTCACAAAAAACTGCCCTTTCTTTGGGCCATTCATCATCTTGGAAATCATCATGCATCTTCAAAGCAACAAATCCAGCATCTGAGACAGCTACTGCTGAAAATTTACCACTACCCAAGCTACTTCAGTACAGCACTGGGAAAAAGCAGTTGAAGAAAAGGACTGATATCCATGCCTAGAACATATAAAGCATCAGTGGAGTAAAAGTGCAGAAAAAACACATTTAAGTCAGTCAAAAACTGAGAAGGCAGGAATTTCTTGATCTAGACAGAATATATATTTCAGTGCCAGCTTCTCTTCCCAGCTTGAATCCAAGGTCACCAGCTACTCAACCAAATACTTAAATCTTAGAACCCATATGAGAATTTCATGATTAAAGTATATAATGTTGCAACTCTACAGAAACAGGTTTAAGATGTAACAATTAAAAAACCTAAGATTACTGGTGTACTTTGCATATTAGACTCTAATCCCTATAGCCAGCCCTGGGAAGGGAAAATTTTAATTAATCACAACAATATTATAAAAGCTCTCCATCACTAGATGTACTAGAAGACTACTTTTTCTCCTAAAATGTAACCCAAATACTTCAATCTTAAACGAAAAGACTGCATTTTCAAAAATCTTCATGCAAGTCAGCTAGAATACCAGCCTTAATCATTTTTGACACAAATGGTCCTACTCAGAATGGATTTGCATTTCATTGATCCATTACTTTTACAAATGTATATATTTCTAATGAAGTACTGAATCCCTTGCTAAAAGTAATCAGCAACATTTTAATCTTAAAACTCAAACTATTCAATTTTAAAGTCTGCCGTGCAAACCAAAGTAAACTTAGCAAACCCAAGAAAACCTTGGCAAACAATACACTCTTTCTACACAAAGAAAAAATCCAAATATAGAAGTCTTGCAGGGAAGCTTAATGACTGAAAATCAAGGTAAGCTGAGAGCTCAAGAATTTTAAGTGTTAATTTTGTAAGCTGGTTACCCCAGGTGGCAAGAGAAAGGCAGAAATCTTCACAGTAAGTAATACTTGTTCTAACAAGGAAGAAACAATAGGAAAGATCCCATGCCATTAACAAAGTCCCTTCTGTCATTCAAACAGAAAACCTAAGTCCTTCTCCAGAAACACAATAGGGTGTAATTGAAATTTTCTTATTCATGACTATGAATGAGCTATTCTCTAGTCTCACTTCATTCTTCTGCTTTACCTGATTACTTGATTTTTTTTTTTTTTTTTGCCCCATCTCATGACCAGACACTTGGAAATTTTGTGTGACATTCACATCACGGCACTCATTCAACATGTTATCACACATAGGGGTGACGAATGTCACCTGGATGAGTGACTCGACCAGAACTGTCCCTGCATACCTGGATGTGTGTCCACCACACAGAAGGGTAGGACAGCACCTGTGACAGCACATGGCCCCTCCAGTATGTCCAAGCACTTAAAGGAAAGGTTGGAGTCACAGCATGATTTCACTGAGCGAGCTACAATAGCAGCGGCTGTTTAGTCTACACCTGGCTGACGCTTTTCCTGAGGTTCTCCTATTTACTGGTTTTTGCTCTTCCTTTCTCAAAGAGCAAATGCTGCCAAGTGCTGGCAGGCTCCTGACAGCCTTACTGCCCAAGGCACTGGATTACCACTCCAAGTGCCTAGTAGTGCTCTGCACTACAGGCTATGAGAAGCAGAATTGCTTTAGGACAAAAATTGTGTCTTTTTAAGGATCTGAAGTTTCCACAACATAAAGCTGTTCTGAAGCTTATGGGGCTTCTATAGAATAGAAGCAATATAATTATATTTAGAACTTAGAAAATTCAGAACAGAGGTAAGAATGATGAAAAGCAGTATCCATCCATGTTCAGAAATGGTACAGCAAACTTAAAGGAACAGATTGAATAAAATAGACAGTTCTTCAAACAGTGAACCAGGTGGCAAACTGCCAACACAATTACTTGTCAAGTAATTAGAATATTATTCTAAAGAACTCCATCACTTCTACGTCACTAGTCAGAAATTTTTCAAACAATAGACACTGTCTAAGGAAGTAACAGATAAGTATTTTCCAAAGCCACCCACATTCGGAACAGCTGACTTTTAAGACAAGAGTCAATATACTGGCAGAGAGCAAAAATAAAACCACCATGGCAGCACTGTTACCTTGAAGGTTGACACATCTTCTAGTATTTTATGAACAAATTAAAATATTCTAAACCACCTGAGACTTCTAAATTAGAGAACAGCAAATTACTACTAGGCTTTGTCACTACAACTAGTTTTAGGTCTTCCTTGTTGCAGGCATACCAGACTGTCACATGGACTCTTCACTACCTTTACATTATTCTGGGCACTTTTCCACTTGTGGGGGAAAACAAAATTGAGAGAGTGATTTGGAACAGTATAGAGACAGTCATATATGGACAACTACTCTTTCATGGAAACAAAGCAATACACAAATCCACTTGTTTTAGAAGAAGACAAGTTCTCTTTCTCCATCATTCAATTAATTATTTTCAGATTCCAGTACTTGAAACATTTTATTTGAAAAAAGCTTTATGGATCAAGTCTAGTTCTCAATGTATTAATGACATTTAAACATTTAATTAGCAAGACATCACTTGGACTGGCATCTAAAGCTTTTGTCAGAGACCTAATTCCATGCCAATTCAAACATCCAATCAGTGTTATATTAACTAAAAAGAAGCCTTATAATATTCTGGCTACTTGATTGCACTGTCATGCATTAACACAACAGTGGAATGAATCTAACTGAATGCAAAGATATAGATTTAGTGTATACATGTTTAACTACCAAAGATGTTCTAGGACAAAAATATTATAACCATATATGTACATGAACTGGTACTCAGTCATACTTTGTGCCTCTTGGTACTCTGTATGAAATGTGACACTCAAGTGAAAAAAAGGGAAAAAAAAGCAAAAACATTGTCTTAATTAAAACTTTTCAATTGATTTGAAGCTATGCCCTGCTCTTAAAACTTTCTAGAGCTCATTCTGAATATATTTAGACACTTAGATGTGTGAATTAAGTATCAGTATTCTATGTTGTCATTTCTCCCCCAAGACATGTTCAGTACATTGGATTTCTAAAAAGTCATTAACATATATGACAATACATATAAACAAATAAGCTATATTTGGAACAAAAGAAAAATCACAGTGGCAAGTGCCCTTTTTAATCTCGTATTTCTAATTTAGACCTGTAATTTTCACTGAAATAACAAAAAAAATGTATAAAAATCCTACAGCAAATGCTAGAAATCACTTGCATGCTTTCTGTAAGGTTTTTCCCTGCTTTTGTGGAAACAGAGTCACTGCTTGTCATGGGTTAGTACAATTAAGTTTTTTAGTTGTAAAAGAATGTAAAATAATTCTCCAGGTCAGGACCTGGGAATTGCTTTGGAAGAGACAGAGACCTATCAGAGAGTTAGTTAGAATATTGACATCTACTCTGACCACTGAAATTGTTGGCTGCGACTTTGGGAAGTACCATATAAAACCCCATGAATTTCCTGTAGGCAGGTCCTTTTCCTTCTTCCTTTGGCCAGAGAGAGACAGGTAACAACGAATTGGGCCTGCTGCTCCCCCCTTTTTGGGGGGGAGCTGGCCTGAGGCCTGGCTGGATTCCATCGGCTCCCAGGTGAAGGGGGAGGAAGGAGAGTTTGCTGTTTTTTAACAGCTACTTTCTTCAAACTTCCTTGGAGCAGAGAAAAATCTCTGCCGGGCCCCTGATGGGAGCTATGGGCACCATTTGGGCCGAGGCCACCCCAATTTATACTGAGGGGTGGGCTGAGAAGGTATTTATGATCTTGCCTGGTTTTTTTTGTGATTCTGGACTGCCTGAGTGCTCCAATCTCTAATGTTTCTGTGTGAGTTTTTCCTCCCTTATCAGCTCGGCCTTGAACATCTAACACCAGGAGCTACAGAGACAGAGAGACAAAGACTCAGAGCAGGTTTAACTCTTTCTTAGCAACATGAAGCTTCCAGAGCTTGGTCCTTTTCTGAGAGAGTAAGGAAAGACAGAGTGAACATAAAGAACAACAGCATGAAGTCAGTAGCAAGAGTAAAAAGACTATTAAGACAGAGGGTTGAAGAGCTGGTTCTTCTATTCTTACTTGAGCCATGGAAATGAATTCTATATTTAGGACATTCCTGTAAATCATGGGAAAGATATGCATTTGGGGAGATGATTGTTTTGCGTGCAGATTTAAGCAAAAGTGTTTGTGATGAACTAAGTAATATCCTATAAGATGCTTGAACAGAGATAAAGATGAGAAGCCCCCTGCTCCAGTGAAGAAGTGAGAAGGTATCTCTGTACCTTGACGTGAAGAATCCTTTGCTTTGGAGTTATTCATCTTTAAAAGGTGACACCCCAGTATACAAAAGTCTAAGACCCATGACCCATAAGCAACTTGGGAAAGTGCTTCTGGGAGGGTCACAAAGGCAGGTTTCTCTGGGCAGTTGTTTTTGTGACAGTTTAAAACCCACAAGAGAACTGTCAGAGAAGTTGTCAGTGGGATCCATGACTGTAGAAGATACTCTTCCCCTAAAGAATTGATGAAAGACTATTATCAGATAGTGAAACTGACTGAAAATTACAAGTTTTGTCTCTTTATGTTGTTTTGTAAGAAAGTGAACAGTTTGTAAGGGGAGGGAAAAGTGGTTTTTGAAGTTTCATTCCATTTTAGTTTTTTTTCAACTTTCTTTTTTTTCTATTCTTTTAGTGTATGTTAATAAACTATTTGTTAATTTTAAGGTTGAGCCTGCTTTGTTTTTCTCCTAGTCTCTCTCTCACAAAAAGAGTAAGTACAAAGACCAAAATTTAGTGAACGTGAAACCACTACACTGCTTCACTACAATGGGCTAAAATTAGAGTCCTATACAATTAAATGCTTCTAGTTGAACAATTTAAATATTATATGTTCTGATTTTGCATTAACTGACATTTGGTGAGGAGGGAAGAAGCCACCCATGAAAGTGATTTTTCTAGAAGTTGCTAACAGTTTCCTTTGTGCCTGACAAAACCAATCAGTGGCTAGTCTGAATATTAACAACCTGTTTAACTATTGGGGGTTCAGTTTGTTCCTTTTTTCACTTGCAGAATTTTTCCCCATGGGTTGCTAGGAGACTTAAGTACTGGGTGCTTGTGGGTGCTTAACCAGAAGAGGTGGCTGGGGGTCATAAGGGGGAAGATCACAAGTTTTGGGGCAACAAAGGACAGAGCTGGGAGCAGTTTCTCTCTCTTGCTCTTGCATCAGAGAAAGGACAGCCAGGCTGCTGCTTGCTGTGGGAGAAGTTCACTGTCACCAAAAAGTCTGGTCCTGAAAAATCTATCATTATCTGCTCATGTGCTCAAGAATCCTGAGCTCCTCCACCTGCCCTGCTGGAGTTAGGCCAGCCCTGTCCAGCTGTCGCGGCAGTGCTATGCTGTAGCCCTGTACCCCCCTGCCTGCCAGGAAATCCCACCCTGCCTGCTGGAACATCCCGCCATTCCAGCAACCAATCCGGGAGTTTCCACCATTCCAGCTTGGTGCTCTCAGAGTTCCAAGAGATCAGACTGCCCTGGGCTCTGTAAAACAAAGCCCCCGGAAGTTCTTGGTTCTCTTTATTATTAATGCTGTCGTTGTTGTTGTTTGTTTGCCTTGTTATACATACTAGTAAAGAACTGTTATTCCTATCCCCATATCTCTGCCTGAAAGCCCCTTTTATTTTTCTAAATTATAATAATTTGGAAGGAGAGGATTTGAATACTCCATTTTGACAGAGAGACCCTTCCCCTCCCTAGCAGATACCTGTCTTTTAAACCAAAACATAAACCAATTAAAGAGCTGAATATTCCTCTGTGAAATTCACATTTTAAGACAAACAAGGCTGGGAAAGTCTCTTCTTGCGGCCTAGGAACAGGTAACAGGCTAGCCCAGCCCACTCTGTATAGCCGGGCCAGCTAGGTGAGCCCTGCTGAGGGGCTGGACCCCTTCACAGGGAGCCCGCTGGGCCCCATCCCAGCCAGACCAGGCCCCAGTGGCTGTTAACATCTTGTCACTGGGTTGGTTCCCTCCCCCCAGCACAGTCAGGCCAGGCTGTGACTGGAATTAAACACAGTACAGGCCTGAGATCAGCCATGTGGCCAGAGCAGTTGCTGCTATTCTGGCTGGGCCCCCTGAGACCATGGCATAGCCTCCAGCATGGCCTGAATCTATCACTATCATCATAACTGCTTTGGCCACTGCTCTGCAGAAAGCCATCATAACCATCTGCAGGCCCCAGGTGACATATTAACTCTTTCATGGCACAAATGAAACTTGCAGAACATTGATTCTACCACTCTTAAGTGAAGAGAAGAAGATGAAGGCATGTAGAGAGACAACATGAAGACACCAAGGTCAGTAAAGGAGTCAAGTCCCAGATGGGAGGAGAATGAGAAGATGCCTTAGTTTTTGATGGAAATTCTTTTCCAAGGCCATGGCTATGGACTCTGATACACTAGAATATCTCTTTAATTCATAAAAACAGTATGGGGAGATGAAGTGTTCAAATTGCAGACATGAACAAAGGCATTCAGGTTGAAACAAGTGTGATAAATGTCCAAAGATTAATTCATGTGGAATATGTCTGTATTTTAATACACCCATATAAAGTATAAGTTGTACATGTTCAAATAAGAAGCTGTAAGATATTTTAAGGTTAATTCATGTACGTTTATATTCTGTAAACCAAAAAGCCATACAGGGAATGTATGAAATATTTCTGCTGGCAGCAAAAACCCCAGACCAGGGACACAGGGACGGGAAAGGAATTTCAGTGACATGCCTCTGCCGGGAAGCCCTGAAAGGAACACAAAAGTCATGGGGGAAACAGATAAACTACTCAAGAACCACTGATTACATCAGATATGTATCTCACCTGCTTCCTCCGGACATTATCATATCTCCTCATATCTCATCGGACTCTCCTGGACATTATCATATCTGCGACACACCTGGGCTCAGCCATTAAGCTCACTGTTAACCCCGGAAAAACTATTCAAGACTCCTAGACTCGAGCATGAATAATCAATTAAGCCGCCCCGGACAAGGACAACACCAGAGCCTCGTCTCTTCTCTGCGATCCAGTGTATAAAAGGGGACTGCTTCAGACCAAAAATGTGAACTTGGGGGATAGCCGACTGGCAGAGTTTGTTATCAGAGTTCACCCAGTGACGTGCCTGGGCTCGACACTGTCCTTTTAATTGTGGCTGTCCGAGACTGTCATTTTTGTCTCCCAATAAAATTCTAAATTTTGATTTCTAAAATTTGGTCAATCTCATTTATAACAGCAAGTAAATGTCGAAGTAGCTGTGATCTCATGAGAAGCTTGAACAGAAAGAGATGAGAGTGACAAAGACCCTTGCCCCCTCTGTTTCTTCATCTCTGAGATGAAGATTATCTCAGAGATAGACTAAGAGAATCTTTACTTTTGAACAACTCATCCTTAAAATAGTACCCCATAAGTTGAACATGGCCCATGAACACAGCTGTGTGAAGGCTGCATGAGATGGGGGGGACCTCACGATTGCAGATTTCCAGGTGGTCGCTATTCGTAAAAATTGAAAGCATGAGATAACTGTTTCTTGTGGAGAAGTCTCCATAACATAGCAAAAGAGACTCCTCTCCCTAAGAGAACTGATGAAATACTATTTTAGAGGTGATAAACTGACCTAAGTCCCAAGTTTTGTCTCAGTTCATTGTCAGTGGGAAAGAAAATAAGGCTGTGGCCGGAGAAAAAGTCTTCTGAAGGTTTTATTCTGATTCTTATTTTTTCTCTTTTCTTTCAGTTCTGTTTAAATAAAGTTTTTTTTATACCCTTTGAAGTTTTGAGCCTGCTTTGCTCTTCTCCTAATCCTATCTCACAGCAGAAAAGGTGTACATGATTCTAGTAGGTACATTGGTGTTTACCCAACATTAGACCCACTACATTACATGGTGCATGGGCTGAAAAATCTCAAATTAGTGAGCCAAAACAACTACACCATGGAACAAAATCCTAATACAGTAATTCTGCTGAAATACAGAGAAAGAAGACTGGTACCAAGAACAATTAAAGAAACGTGTATATAAAGAAATTAGGAAGTATTCAGTTGTCTTTAATTCTGGTATTGATAAAGTCTGTATACAAATTTTTAGTATACTGTCTTAGTTTTAAAAATCAGTTTAGCTTTATGTTAAAAAGCAACTATGTGGAAGGATATATGATCATATATTGGATTTGCTAACCTTGGAATCTTATGTATTTCAGCACTGCCTGCTGACACTGTCTTCTCAGCAACGACAGGTGACAGTTGCAGCCTCAGTGTTACTGAAGCTTTTACTCCAAAAACTGCTGACAAGCATGCTTTTGATGCCAGAAGTAAGTTAATCGTAACCTAATCAGTTTGGTTTTGGTTCTTTTTTTTTTTTTTAATTGGTCTAGATCCTGGTGTATAGCAGGTGCTATACAGCAATTATTTTTGTTGTACAGCACCTGCTGATAACCAACAATTTTACCCAAACTTCATTACACATCCAGGTCTTTCATGACTAACACAGAATAATCAAGGAGACTTGACTTGAGCCCTTGGATTGCAAATTCTGTGGGAAATATTTTAGAAACAGTAGAGATCTTAAATGTAGATCTTTCTGAACAGAAAATGTGGATGTTGCAAATTATCTCAGTGGGAGCAGGCAGGCATTTAACTCTAGAAATCCCATTATTCAAGGCATATACTGCATTTTCTTTGAAGAATGTCTAACTCAAATGCTTGTATCTCTTCCTCCACAACACAGCTGAACTCTAAGACACAAAAAACCCCCCAAAACCAAAAACCCAAACCCTCAAAAAAAGGGGAAAATAAAGTATTGAAGAGTTCAAGATTACTTTGGTATGGTATCCCTTCTACTATTGCAGAAGAAGCACAGCTAATTAGCCCTTTCCAACCTATGCTTTGCACATCATAAATGGGAAATTTTCACTCAAAGAACCTCTAAACATGAGGATAAGAGACACTTTCCTTCAGGCAAGCATTAGGGGCACTGGAAAGGCACTGGTGCAGGCCTGAAAGTACAAACTTTTCTTTCAGAATGAAAGTTGATTTCCCTTTGTCATGAAAATTAAGCGTCTACTTAAATTCTTGAAGCTTTTACTTAACAGCAAAATGGTAAGATGGCCAACATTTTCATTGAAAAAAGCAAGTTGCTACAGAATACCAAAATTTCAAACCTGGAACTACATCAGCTACAGGAAAAGTATTTTTTAAATAGGCAAGAGGAGTGCAAAGGTAACCCACTTGGACACTTAAAAGACAGTAAGTAGACTTCTGACAATGTTTCAAAGCATTGGGCACCAGAACTCACTATTTAATTGCATGAAAAACTAACAAATGAAGGCATGCCAAACTTCTGGTCATAAGAACAAGCTTACACTTTTTTGAATAGTAAAGACTGACATGATCAACCATCCAGATCAATATGATTACCAAAAGACTTTGCAACGCGCACAGACACACACACAAAACCCCCAACTTTTAAATGTGTATTTTCAAAACACATCAAATATGAGGATGGTGTTTTGGAAACAAGTAACCATGGAAAAGACGTATGAAATCTGAGCAGCACTTACCAAGATGGACAGTAGCAGTATTACACGAAGATGTCAGCAACCTGAGACAAAGTAGAAGTTCTCTGCAAGACTTCCATCTGAATTTAGAACTACAAAGATTGCACTACTATGTCCTGTGTCCAAGAACAGGAGCTCAGAATTTTTATTTAGACACTGTACACATAAAATACAACTTAATAAAACTAAGAGCTTGTTTGATCAAATTACTTCACTGCATTTCCAAAAGAGAAGTCTGATGAAGCTTAGCCTGTTCCAAAGGATGTTAGACTTACAAAAGCAAATGAGGTAACTGTTGATAACTGAAATGACAATCAACACTGCAGTAAAAAAATGTTGCAGTACCCAACAACCTCTTCACAGATGGTTCAAGCAGGAAAGGAATGGATTGCAATACTAAACTACAAAGATATTTTTTACTCCACTTTTTTTTTTTTTTTTTTTTTTTTTTTTTTAAATAAAGAGGCATTTTGAATCCTTCAATTATCAGGGATAGCTGAATGTTTCAATGTTTCCATGAGAATGAAAATGAAAATAAAAGCTGTTGCTACGTCACACTGTAGAAGAAACCTTGACCATCTCTCAGGATAACAAACAGCATGACTGCATCTTGTAGAATACGACCATATGTTCTCAAATTCTTATACCACAGCCTCACAAAACACTTTTCCTATAGCTAGTGAATTACGTGACAGTCCTGTTACTATGTCTGTTTCCAAACAAAGTCATACTTCTTTTAAAACAGAGTCTATGTAGCAGTGGGGAAAAATGTTGGAAAATTCTTATAACTTTCACACAACAGTGTTTGATCCCTATCCATGACTAATGCTTAGTTTTGTACAATATAGTGCTTAGTTAATGATGTAACTTTCCCAGTAACTCTTCTAATTCACTGTTTTAGTTAATCATAAGTAGTGTAAATTTCTGCTCTGTCATCTGTCACTGCGGCCAGCATTTAGTAAGGTTTGTCATAGCCTGCTGTTGTGGGAATGGAGTTTGGGAAAATTACTGAAACTTTTCTAAACCAATTCCACTCAACCTGGATAAGCTTCAGTGATCTCAGACCTAGGATGAGGTTAACAAAGCCTGGGAAAGAGATCTATTGCTGAAACTGGACACAAGAAATGGAGAAATTACCACCCACAAGGACATTTTGCAGCACCCCGAAATAAGAAAGTAACAAACAAAATTCAGCATTATTATTGAAACCTTCTCTGTCTGGGATAAAGATACCAAAAGAAGTGAAAATGTGGGCTAATTAGGATGAGAGCAAGAAATCAGTAACTAACAGAAGACACACTACTAACCAATTAAGATAATTACTCATTTATAGACAATGAGCATTAATTTCTTTGTTTGCTACAATGTGTAGTGAAAAGTTTGGACACTGGGTGTGGATGTTGGGTGGAGCTACCCCCATGCACTCAGCAAACTGAGTAATATTGACTTCCAAACCTAACAAACTGGTTGGAGAGTTTATTTCAATGACAAGTCTGAAACAAAAAACACTTCTAAAAAAATTACAAAATAAACCGGTGTACTCCCCCAAGCTACTAAATTCCAATGTCCCAAAGCAGGTATCAACATGATAGATTTCCTTCCCATTCCCATATATATGCTCCCAAACATAGCCGAAGCAAGGTTAACTATGCAATGGGACTTTCCAAAACATATGTTCAGAATATAAATTGTTTGTACATTAAAAAATAGTACATAGTATCTATGAAGAAAAAAAAAATTAAACTCTTGCATAACAAGGAGCCTGCATACCTGTGAAAAAACACCATTTTGATAGGCAGTCCTCTTGTAATAGCATATACTACTGCTTTTTAACAGACTGTATAAGCTTGATCTTCAGGTCTGTGCTGCCAGCAATAACTAAACCTTTCCCTTCTTCTCCCTGCAAACAAAAACACTGAAATGGAGGTCTAGCTGTAAATTCACTTCAATTTTATCTTTCCCTGCAGCACTAACTTTTTTGTAGTCAAATTCCACTACTTGGCAAATGAATAATTTCTAAGAACAGAGATCAGTTTCAAGCAAGAGCTTTCTATGCACACTGAGAAACAACTACCTATAGAAATCAGGAAAACCATCTTTATAACAACTTGTCTAATGAATTGTAGAGAAGGAAAGAGTCTACAACTCTATCCCAACTGAGAAGGACACAAATTTATCACAAAACTACTTATAAAAAACCTATTAATTATAAAATCCAAAAGCAAGAAACACTTGTCACAACAAAGATCTCTGCACACATGCAGTGTGTCTTAGTTTCTAGTAGCACATTGGAATTTCCATGAAATTATTCCAACACAAAGCCACACGACATATAACAAGCAGACTGGACAAATTCCTTGTAATAATTCTGATGTAGTAACACTTTGTTCATATCACTCTGAAGTTTATTCTGTTGCACCAAGCACAACACAATCAGCAACATGGAATACAGATCCATTCTGTATATATCTGAATATGAAGTCTGTGACCAAAGATATTCACACAACTTCGGCACAAAAAAAGTCTTCCAAGACACTGATGGGTAATATCTACTGCAGTTTTAGGGATACATTTAATGCTACAGTACTTTTTATTTTCACCTCCACGTTTGAACCTCATTTCTTATTTCTATAATCTGTATGTATTATATTGTTATTCACTCTCTTACTTTTCCATATTCCCCAAAACAGTTGCAAAAGAATACAAACTAAAATCACAAACCCCAAAACCAAACAATCCACACATTAGAAAACAAACCAAAATAAGGAGCAGGAATCCACTTCAGCATATACAATGACAGCCGAAAGTTCTGTCCTGACATGCTTAGTCAGGAATTCATTTGCCAATTTTTTAGGATCAAAGAATCATTTAGGTTGGAAAAGACCCTGAAGATCATTAACACCAATAACACTGCCAAGCCATCACTAAACCATGTCCCTAAAGGGCCACAACTACCTGTCTGGGCAGATCAACACTCCTGCCCAACTTCGTGTTGTCTGCAGACAGACTGACAGAACACTCCATTACACAGGACTGCTCCCAACCCTGGACCCTGGGGCAGCCTACTGGTGCCCAGCCACCATCTGGATGTAACTCCATTCACCACTACTCCCAGGGTCCAGATACCCAAACAGTTTTTCACCCAGTGACACCACACCTGTCCAAGCCATTAGCAGCCAGTTTCTCCAGGAGAATGCCATGAGAGATAGTGCCAATATCTTTATTAGAGTCCAGGCAGGCAACAACCACAGCTTTTCCCTCACCCACTAAGCAGGTCACATTGTCATAGAAGACCAGGTTGGCAAAGCCAGACCTGCCTTTCATAAACCAATGCCAGGATCCCAGGCAGGCTGTGCCTGATCCCACTGGTCATTGTGCATGTGCCCCAGGATGGCATTCAGCACAATCTGCTCCATGGTCTGGCCTGGCACTGAGGTCAGGTTGGCAGACTTGAATCAGAAGTCACCTCACTACCTACACAGAGTCCTCAACTCACAAACTCCAGTACCATCTGTAACACAACAAGCCAGTGGGGGCTTGAGGGAAATACTTCTCATTCATCAGCTGAATTTCAACTTACAGTATTGTAGCGGTTTCATGCTCACTAAATTCTGGTCTTAGTACTCACTCTTTTTCTGTGGGAAAGAGACTAGGAGAAGAACAAAGCAGGCTCAACCTTAAAAATGAACAAATAGTTTTATTAACACACACTAAAAGAATGGAAAAACAAAGTTCGGGAAAAAAACTAAAACAAACCAGAATGAAACTCCAAAACCACTCTTCCCTCCCCTTACAAACTATTAACGTTCCTACAAAACAACATAAAGAGACAAAACTTGTAGTTTTCAGTCATTTTCACCATCTGACAATAGTCTTTCATCAATTCTTTAGGAGAATAGTCTCTCTTAGAGTCATGAATCCCACTGACAACCTAGAATAGCTCTCGTGTGGGTTTTTTAACTGTCACAAAGACAGCCGCCCAAGGAAACCTGCCTTTGTGGCCCCTCCCATTAGCAGGTTCCCAAACTGCTTATGGGTCATGGGTCTTAGACATTTGCATATTGGAGTATCAGCTTTTAAAGATGAATAACTAAAGGAAAAGGATTCTTCATCTCAAAGTACACAGGTATCTTCTCACTTCTTCACTGGCGCACAGGGCTTCCCATCTCTATCTCGGTTCAAGCATCTTATAGGATTAATATCACTTAGTCCATCACAAACACCTTTGCTCAAATCCACACACAAATCTAAACAATCATCTCCCCAAATGCTTATCTTTCCCATGATTTAAAGGAATTATCTAAATATAGAGTTCATTTCCATGGCTCAAATAAGAATGGAACAACCAACTCTACAACCTTTGTACCAATAGTCTTTTCACTCTCGCTCTACTGACTTCATGCTGTTTCTTCTTTATGTTCACTCTGTCCCTTTCTTCTCTCTCTCAGAACGGCCAAGCTCTGGAAGCTTCATGTTGACAGGAAAGGGTTAAATCTGCCCAGATTTGTCTTCTTTCCCGCAGTAGCTTGTGGTATTAGATGTTCAAGGCTACACTGGTGAGGGAGGGAAGAACTCACGAAGAAACATCAGAGATCCGAGCACCCAGGCAGTCCGGAATCACAAAAAAACCCATGCAGGATCATAAACGCCTTTTCAGCCCATCCCTTGGTGTAAATCGGGGCGGCCTTAGCCTAAATTGTGCCCATAGCTCTTATCAGGGGCCCGGCAGAGATCCCTCCCTGCTCCAGGGAAGTTTGGAGAAAGTAGTTGTTGTAAAGCAGCAACCTCTCCTTGGCCCCCCCCCCCCCCCCCCCCCCCCCCCCCCCCCGGGCCCGCTAAAATTTGGCCCCGCCTTAGGCCAGCTCCCCCCCAAAAGGGGGGGAGCAGCAGGCCCAATTCGTTGTTACCTGTCTCTTCTGGCCAAAGGAAAAGGCCCACCTACATGAAATCAAGGGGTTTTTATATGGTACTTCCCAAAGTTGTAGCCAACAATTTTCAGTAGTCAAAACAGATGCCAGTATTCCAACAAACTCTCTGACAGGCCCCTGTCCGTTCTAAAGCAATTCCCAGGTCCTGAAAATCATTCTACATTCCTCTATGACTAAAAAAACAAACTGTATTAATTAACCCATGACAAGTATGCAAATAAATTTAAAGCTTACTCCAAGAAATAGCCAAGTAATATACAAGTAGTACAACCAAGTACTATATTGATTTTATTACTTTATTTCACTTAAAGTGAAAGATCAATGAGACAGAGTAGGCATATTTGAGTAATACACCAAAATTTCTGTAAAAAATGTGTTAAATCAGAATTTTTAACATTACTCTATAAGAAAATTTTGCTTAGTTCTAAAGAGTTTCTTGGCTGAGGTTTTTTAAATAGAATAGCAGCAATGTGGACTCTCCATAGCAAGGTTTTCAGAGAAGAGAAAAAGCTCATGTGATCCTGCAAATCTTCTTCCATTACTAAAGGAAAGCCAACTCACACAATTTATGCTTTCATGATTCCTTTGCATTTTTGACACACAATGAAAAGTCCTAATTTCCTTCCAGTTCCTTCCACATGCCAGTTACTACAAAAAAAGGCCAGTCTACTAACAGCCAAACTCAGCTGTGTGAAATTTAGCACATTTCAGAATCTATTTAAAGCGGCCAACAATCAGACCATTAACAGCGCAAATAAGAGCTTTTTATTGATATCTGATTTCCAAAAAAATAAGCAACTTTCACTCTAAGAATTTAACCTATGTGTGAAAAGCTGTCTTAAGTAATGTTTGACTATGTCACCAGAATTCTATTATAAAGTAAGGTTATAAAACTCATAGCTTCAAAAAAAATCACTGCATTAAGAGAGGCATCATTATACTATTTGCACAGCCTAAATTCTTTTTATTTTGAAAATAAAGTCTACATGAATAAGGTCACTTCTTCAATTACAGATTAATATTCTTTCAGCTTAGAGTTAAAATGCACCCCTGAAGAATAATGCAACACTTACTAATGCTGTATCAAAATGCTATTGATACTTAAACTTCAATGTTTAAGTTCAATATTCCCATAGAGAAATCAAACTACTTGTCCTCTAACTCAACTATATTTACATATTGTCATGATTTAACAAAGTCTGTTCTCAGCTGTGGGGGAAGACCCCTGGGCTGCAGGGGTGGTTACCCTGTGGGGACCTGGAGGAACCAATCAATTGGGTAGTTCTAAAGACTGATACCCAGTTAAAACACTTAAAAGAGTTAAATATGCCTCAGTGAAACCCATTTTAAAGACAAGCAAGCCTGGGAAAAATTCCCTTGGCTTCCGGCCTTTGAACAGATAGGGCTGGGCAGGGCACATGCAGCCCCACACAGCCGGGACTGGGCTGGCCGTGCATGGCCTGCGTAGCCAAGCCCGAGTCAGGCTCTGCTGCAGTGCTGGACCCTTCCCAGGAAGCCAGCTAGACACTGTTCCAGTGGAGCTGGGCCTCTTCCCAGCAGAGCCTGCTGGTCCATGCCAGCCAGGGGGATATACCAGTGCTGGGAGCAAACATGCAACCAGGACCAGCACCAAGAGGAGTGGCCAGGGCTAGGAGTGGCCACCACCAGCCTGGACTGGGAGCGGCCACATGACCAAGACTGGGCAGCAGGGATTGGTGTGACCAGCACAGTGCCGCATGATCATGGCTGCCTCAGCATGACTCATGATGGACTTTATTTGTTTAACCGCTCTTAGCCAGCTATGCTGTGGACAGAAGGACAACAATGGCAGCAGCTGCTTTTCTGTTTCCAGTGCTCCGCGTAAAGGAAAGTGCTGAGTACAGCTGGTAGTTGGCATGGCTCGTACAGTGTTGGCAGAGACCATGGGAGCAGCAGCGAAAGAAATGTCAAGTGATCTCTCCATTGCAGAGCCTGGATGAGATCAGCCTTTTGGTGTTGCAGACTGTTTTGACTGATAAAGCTTGAGAAGAGATGGACTTGAGAAAGCCAGTTCTCTCCTGAATTGGAAAAGGGAAGGGGTGAGGACATATGGAGAGAACAACATGAGACACTGAGGTCAGTAAAGAAGGAGTCAAATTCTAGATCAGAGGGGATTGAGGAGATCCCTTATTCTTGGGCTGAAATTCTTTTATGAGGCTATGGGTGAAGAAACATTTTTGATATAGCAGACTTTGGTTTTTTCACTGTAAATTCATGGAATGCATTGGGGGGGATGTCACATTCTACCTACAGTCATGAGCAAAGGCACCAGTGTTGCAACGAGCAGATGCTGAAGTAGCTGTAATTCAATGAGAAGCTTGAACAGAAAAGAGAGAGATGAGAGAAGTGAGAAACCTCACCCCAGGAATTAAAGGGGAAGACCTCTGTTCCCAGAGATGGATGAAAAGAACTTTTGTTTTAATGCTAAAACATCCCATCTTTAAAATCACGTCCCAATAAACTGACACAACCCATGAAAGCAGCTTTGGGAAAGCTGTAAGGCATGGGAGGGACTTTTCACATCGCAAACAGATTTTCCTTTCCCAGGTGGTTGGTTCACTGTAACATTGAAGCTGTGAGGGAACTGTTTCTTGTGGAGAAGTCTCCATGGCATGGCAAGAGACACACCTCTCTCTCACTGGACTGAAGAAAGATTCAGAGATGGAACACTGACTGAAAGTTCCAGGTTTTGTCTCTTTACATTGCCAGTGAGACAGAAAAGAGGGTGTGTGGGGGAGAAGTGTTCTGAAGGTCTATTTTGATTTTCTTATAATTTTTCTTTTAATTCTGTTTAATAAAGTTTTCTTTATACCATTTAAAGTTTGGAGCCTTCGTTGCTCTCCCCCTAACCCTTATCTCACAGCAGAATATGAGTAAATAATTCTAGTGAGTGCCCTGGCTTTGGCCAGCTCTAAACCCACTACAAAACTGGTGCCTTGGCCAGGAAACTAAAATTGGCAAACCAAAACAGCTACACTATTCAGATAATAGTCGTGTCTACTGAATTTTACTACTTATCTTCTGAAAGTTCCTGTGGAAGTAATGGCAAAATGAATTCTCTTTGATCTCAAAAAGCATTCATGTTTCTAAAATTTCTTATTTCCACTAGAGATGACTAATATTTAATAAAGAACAATTGCTTTAAGACACAAGTGAACATACTCATGAACCCAAATAATCTTTGAGAGTTGGTTCAAATTAGTATATACACCTTTGTGACCATGCCCATCAAGCAATATCAGAAGTACTGTTACAGCAGCACATGGAAACACCAAATCCAAACAAGTATTTATCTTTTTAACCTTTCTTCCAACCACATACTTCTCCCCTATCCTTCACTATCCCTGTTAAATTGAGGTACAATATTGAGCAAAACCTCACTGCCCAGTAACTTTATCACCATACAACTGGTGCAACTCAATGCTAACTTTCAACAAAAAATTAACAGCAACCATGCAAAGACTCATGTTCTATGACAGCACATCACGATTTGCTGTTGAAATAACCATCACAGTTATTTTTAACACTGTTTTAATCAAAGTTATATTTGTAGTCATAATTCAAGTTGATTAGAACCAAAATCCCAACAGCGGGAGGTATTGAAATTTTTCAAGTTGGGTAGATTAATCTGAAGGCTGTCAAAATTACGGCTATGAAGTAATAGGGGTTTTGCTTTGCCAATACTGGTAAAAAAAGGATATGAAAATAATATGAGCTTGAATAGCAAACAATTAGAAGAGTCACTTAAAAATCAGTTACAACTATTTCCCAGCAGAGTTCACATACAATCATTCATTTTGTTTAGTACACACATTTTTAAACTTATAATGGAAACTTCCAGATACCCTTCAATGATCATAAAATAATCCTGATACACTTTTAACATTCATAATATTGATACTTCCATTAAAACACAAAATGTTAGTAAGTCTGCATTTTATTAACCAAGCTCATTACCTACATCATTTCAGTTCATTAAATGACTGCTTATTCCATCAATACCCTGTAAGTTACTAAAACCATACTGTGAAAATATGGTAACTTGATATAAAAAGACTACATGTTCAATGTTCAAATTATGCTGAGACAACTCAAAGAATAATATGAGGCACAACAAAAAACCCAAAGGATTCTTACACTGAATTTCAGGTAAGAGAGAAGATCACAGAATTAACAGATTTTTACTGTACAGTGCTATGGAATGACTTCTTAGAAGCTGTAGAAGTAGAGACAAGATGCACAATATCCTAAATCAGTGGTGGGTTTTCACTTCCCACTCACAGGATGTGTAAGGGTAGAAGCAACACAGTAGCACATCCGGTCCCACCTCTCTACTTGCGCAGGCTCATCCTAGAGCACATTGCTCTAGGATTGTGTCCATGTTCTGGAATATCTTCAGTGAGGGAGGCTCCAGAACCTCTCTGTGAAATCTGTCCCATTGTGTGATCATCTGGACAGTAAAGAAGTTCTTCCTCATATTCTGACAGAACTTCCTGTGTACCAGTTTCTGCCCATTCCTCTTTTCCTATTGCTGAGCACCATGGAGAAGAGTCTGCCTCTATTCTCTTGACACCCCCCCTTCAGATACTCAGACATTGATGCAATTATGGTCTTTTCTTCACCAGACTAAACAGGCCCTGCTCTCTCAGCCTTTCTTCATGGAATTTCATGCACTCATTATACTTCAGAACAGCTTGCTAATATTTCTAAAAGCATATATCTAACACCTGTGTGAATAATTCTGTTT
Source organism: Tachycineta bicolor (assembly GCA_025960845.1). NCBI lineage: Eukaryota > Metazoa > Chordata > Aves > Passeriformes > Hirundinidae > Tachycineta > Tachycineta bicolor. The sequence continues at coordinate 12,365,257 of JANEHK010000022.1, read as the reverse complement.
ATTGTTACTTAGCTGCTTGAAACACACTACAAAAGCTAACTATTAAAAACCAACTCAACCTATTTTGCTTGTGCAGAAATAAGGAATTTTCAGAGTTTAGCAAAGAAAAAGTGAGCCAAATTAAAATTTTTATTTCTTGAGTGTGACAGGATTAAGGAAGATTTATTGTTAACTAAGCTGTTTAGTTTTAAATACAATGCCAGAGAGACATAACTGCCTTATTCTAGAGGTTATCTAGACAGATGTCCTAAGGTGACTTTATGATGCTTGTAATCCCAATCGTCTGTTCTGTTTGTGCGGTATATTGAGTTCTGTGCCTTTAAACTAGTTCGGGGAGCAAAGGAGGAGCAAGAAGAAGCACAGAGCTTGTTTTGAGAGAACTGCCTGACTCCTCCACATTCTTCTCTGGACTAGGTGTTCAGCTAAGGCTTAGAGAGGCTGCAGAACAGAGATTTTCTTGCTTTTAGTTAGTTTTAGCTAGCTAGGACAGAGAAGTTACCAGGACTGTTTTTTTTTTCTTAGGACTGTTTAAACTTGCTCTAGACTGAAAAAACCCAGGGGAGCACTAGGGGCTTGCACCTGTGGCCCACCGGGGCCTGGACCTCAGCATTTTCCAGCAGCGCCAGAAGGACTGGGACTGATGAAAGACTGAGAGAGCTGAGCTACACCCACAGCAAGAACTTTCTCAATTTGCCATCTCACTCCAGAACGAGAGGTTTTATTGTCTCATATTATTCATTCTTTGTACTTGTAGGCACTTTGTTTCTTAAGTAAAATAGTTTTTTCCACTTTTCTCCGAAGAAGTTCCTTCCCAGACCAGATGAAAAGAGATGCCATTTGAGTTTGCTCCCCATGGAGACCCCCCTCAGGGGTTTTCTCCCAAATTTGCCCTAAACCAAGACAATAGAAAAGATTCTAAAAATAAGCTAAAAGAATTTATGAAAATAAATTCTTACACTGAGTTTTAGATATTTTATATATATATATATATTTGTGTATGAAGCATACTTGAGATATTGCAAATACAAAATGCAGGTGTTTTTTAGGGTCAACAGCTACTAGTTTAGCATTAATACAAACCAAAACCAAAGTATCAGGAACTCATTGCACACAGAGGCATAGCACACTGCTGACAGTATTTGTTGTATGTTCTAAAAAAACCTGTATTTGTGATGTCAGTTACACAGGGAATATTTTGTGCAACAGATGTCTGGGTACCAACACTTGACATAACTGAGCATGGGTTTCATTGCATGAGGGATATGCATAAACAAGGCCAGCTGTAATACATGCTTTATGCTCAGTGGAGTTTCTTGCTGTATTTCTTAGATATGCAAAATAGTTCAGTAACTACATCACCATATGGTTGTCCACAATTTTTTTTATCCTTTATGCAACTAAGTACATACACACTTCTAGCAATTATACTTTTTTGACACCTAAAGCACCTAAGGAGAGCAAGTACTTGCAAGGCCTTTGTCAATGGGCACAACTACGCCATACAGTCTTTGCTGTAACTAAATGAAAAAAAAACGCATCAAGGAAGTTGAAGCTGAAGCATAACAATGATCTTATGATGTTCACATTAATATTTCTTGAGTACTTAAGACTGGATGAACCCATCTGGCATACAAGTTTTTTCTAAGCCAGTTTAAAAATTATTATAGTATGTGGAGAGGAAACAGTTCAATTTCTCTGCATTTCAATTAATGACCTAATCTCACTTAACTCTTGATGTGGCCTTAACTTACCAAAATGTTAGCAGTACTCCTGAAGCAAACTTTTCAAACCTGTGCTTCTCCACCTGTACACAGAACCACCTCCTCTTGTTCAACCAGTAGCTGGTAGAAGCAAGTACATGAAAACAGATTCTGCAGAACTACGTTTTATTTTTTCTGAAAGTTAGAAGCTTCTGTGACTGCCTTACCAGAGTCTTACAGCTCTACAGGTCAACAGTGTAATATTGTTTATAGCTGGGAGGGAACACGCAAGGCAGCAGCAAACAAGTAAATCAGATAGTTTAGTACACCTGCATCTTCATTTCTCTGCACTTACTCAATGAAGTCTGATGTTTGCAGAAATCTGAACTATTTTGCTTTACATCCAGTCAATTCTGAAGCTGTGAATGTCTGCGAAGGCTAAAATTACAACAGAATCTGAGGCTGTGGTCACATACACCTGTATACACTCACCTGGAAGTCAGAGGGCATATAACAAAAGAAACAAAGCCTAACACAGAGTTTCGAGGTTAATGACTCGTTTCATAGTGGAGTTTTTAACTAGGTTTTTGCAGGTTAAGGCCTTTAAATATCTTTTCACAGGAGACAGCGGCTCAGCTCTTCTAAGATGCAGCCTTCGTACTCCAGGGGTATCATAGCTATGGAGTACCTGAATGCCTTTAGACTTATTTTGAAGGACCATACCACGAAATAACGTCAAATTACACTGCACTACTGCAAGGAAAAGAAAATCAAATCGGCTGTATGGGCTTTGAGTGAGTGACACGCACTGGACCGGGCGGGGGCAGAGCCCCGAGGGTTCATCACAGGGCCAGCACTCACCTGTCCGCCTTCCTCTACGCCAGCCAAAGCCGCCGCGGTTCCTCCGACGTCTCCGCTGGGCTACCGAGCTGTGCCCCGAGTCCAGGGCAGTGAGGGATGCCGGGCAGTCGCACATACGGGGCAGCCCCGTTCTCTCCTCACCGGCTCCCTGCCCCGGCTCCCCGGTTCCTCATCCCCGCCGCGGAGCTCCAGAGCACCCCCGGCCACCTCCTCCCCAGCCCCCTATCGCTGTCCCTGGCCGGCAGCCGCCTACCCCGAGGCCGCAGCACCGAGGCAGCGTCCGGCCGCGTCTCCCCACGTCCCTCACTCACCGCCCCCAAGCGGTACCCCCGCGGCCGCCATTTTGCCCGGGAGCGGGAGAAAGGCGTGCGCAGGCGCGGCCGCGGCTATCTCGGGACTTCAGCGGCGGCCGCGCGCACGCGCGGGGGCGTGACTCTCTCCGCCTCGTGAGTGCGCGCCTGCTGCGGCGGTCCGGGCGTGGGGCGTTCGTACGGCACCCGGTAGCTATCAGTCAGAGTCCGTCACTCCGGGTCAGTCACCTGCTGCGGGTCGGCCATCCAGAGCCAGTAGCCCCTGGGGGGTCAGTCACCCGGAGTTCATCATCCTCCACCCGTCACCTCGAGGAGACTCGCTCACTCAGGATCATTCATCCGAGGTCCGTCACCGTTGGTTAGCCGGGATCGGTCACCCTCGAAGGGTCAGTCAGCCGTGGAGAGCCGGTCAGTCACCCGAGGCCGGTCACTCAGGGTCGGTCTCCTGAGGCTTCGGCTGTGCTGCCCTGGCAGAGGAGGTGGGTGGTGTGGCAAGGTCCGAGTGGCGAGCAGTTGAGAGCCCGAGGCTGCCGGGGTTGCGGGGTTGCATCAAACACAGATCCCTGCTGAGACGTGGGTGCGAACAGCTCTCAGGTGTGGGAGGGTCGGGATGCCGACGAAAAGCTCAGATTACCCACGGGCATCGTGGAAGCTGACGGAAAACACGGGATGGATCTTCGTGATGTGTTTCTTGAGACCGTCACGCAGCAGGCAGTCGGGCAGTTTGCCTTTTAAAGATCACAGAATGACGGGATGGGCAAGGTTGGAAGATACCACAGAAGTTCTAGTCCAACTTCCCTGCCCAAGAAGGGTCACTTGAGTGGCACAGCATTGTGTGCAGACAGTTCTGGAGTATCTCCAGGGAGAGAGACTCCATAACCTGTCTGGGCAGTCTGGCACTGGTCCCACGTGGATAAAATCTTCCCTGTTTGTCCATGTGCTCAGTGAGCTTTGTCACAAGTGGTTCACAATGCTTCACAATGGATGAAGTCACCCTCTCCAATTTCTCCCTCTCTAGCTGGGGTCTGTCATGGCAGTGATGCTTTTGTGGCCACTTCCCAACCATGGCAGTGGGTTCTATGCCACAACCAGTAGTTGCACAGTTTGGTAGCTGAGGTCTCTCATCACTTGTGCCTTAATATTGCCTAGTTTGGATGATTTCCTTCACTCACAGGTGAAATGTTTGCACAGCCTGTATTTGTCTCTCCTGTCACTCTTAAGTCAGACGTGACATACATACACGTGATTAGGATCTGTTGCCATATTCTTTTAGCCTTATGTTTGTTTACGTTTTTGTAGTGGAGTCTTCTCACAAATTATAAACAAAGTGATTGTTTTCGCATTCCGGAGGAGGGACAATTGATGGACTTCTAGTCTAGTCAGTGGGGTGGAGAGGTAGCAACCTCATTCTCCAATGCCTGGTCATTGTCCAGAATCTATATAAGTGAAATCAAGGAAATAAACTTCCCTTCTTTTTGCCCTAAAGACTTACTGTGTGAGTATCATTCTTTTTGTGTCCTCTAGTGACAAGGATCTAATTTTTCATTTATTGTGTGTTTTCTAGCTTATATACTCTTAACAAAGCGTGATCCTAAGTTATTGACTACATTACAATAACTTATTTTATTTGTTGGTGGAAAGCAATTAGCATCAATATATTTGGCAAAAGTTTTGTGAAAAGTTAATAAGGTGTGTATACACGTTTACTTATGCACATAGTCTAACTACAAAAATTCTTTATCTTTTTAAATCAGTTTCTATGCTTGACAGCCTTATCTTCTTCCTTGCTATGGATACACTCGAAATTCATCAATTGTTGTTTCTTCTACTAACATTGTTTTGCTTGCAGACCAGCTGTCAAGCCCCTCCATACTTCCCCCTTTTTGTATTTGAGTGACATACATAGCTGTTAAGGATTTTTGCAGGGCCCTGTGCAAAAATCCAAGTAGACAGGGAAGACACAAAGCAATGATTACAATTACTAAAAAAATTAACAGTCTAGTTTTCAACAAGGCTTTTAGCCATCCAGTGATGCCCCAGCTCTTGAAAAGACTATTTAGCTATCTTTTATCTTTCATCTTTTTTATTTGCATCTTTCATCTACCTGTGATTGATTGACTCTGTCTTGTAAGTTTGTAATGCTTTTGTAGATTGATTTACTGTGATTTGATAAATTTTGTAACACATGCTTTTAAAATCTTGGCAGCCATGATTATGAGCTAATAATAAGAAATCAATAGCTGCTTTGTTTTGTAAAGTAGCATATTTAATGCTATGTACATTTAATAATAACATATTTAAAACCACAGATGTGTCATTGCTTTGCTTAGCTAACTAATAACCAAGTTTATTTTAAGAGGCCAGAGCACAAGCTGAAACTACTCCAGGTGCAAAGATCGATGCAGGAGCAATAGAAGTAGGTCTCTAAAAAGATACTTTATCCTGACATTGAGAAGTATATTTCTGTCAAAGTGATCGCTTCTTTTTTTTTTTTTTTTTTTTTTTTTTTTTTTTTTTTTTTTTTTTTTTGATGCGTTGTTGTTATGTTGGGTATCAAGAGAGTCAATCACCCCAAACTTCAGAGACTCCCTGTTATTCTACTTGGAATATTAATTTACGTATGATTACTACAGATTAAAAAACACACCCTTGGATAGCTGCAAAGACACATCGGAGGTATGTGATATATGATGTGAGGTGTATTTATACCACAAACTTGCATTTCTGTATGCATTTAGTATTGCATTTACATTTTGAGACTGCTCTCTTGAGGTCTTGTCTTTCTTTTTGTAACTAAACATTACGCAAGCATTTATTTGCAATGATCCCAGCAATTTTAGTGCCTGTGGTTTAATGGTAACCTGAGGTAAGTGTGCATAGATACTATCCCAAAAATCTACATTGTGTACAGGATTCCTTGATTTACAGTTAAAAGCTTGTGAGGGACAAGGCCAGTTATAAAGAGGTAGACCAACAGGACACGCAGAAAACGGATTCTCAGGATTGGAGACTGATAAACACAGTGTGTCCTGATGTGTAGCCTTAGCCAGTGTCACCTACACGTTTTGCTTTGGTTGCAGTGGAATCTTCTGTCCTGTTCTCTTTTGTATGCTCCAAGAAAGGCTTAATACAATGATCAGGAGCCCAACATGGTCCACCTGTTGAGACACAAGCATACCCCTTTCCCCAGGTTATTAAATCTACAGGACCATTCCACTGACCACTAACCAAATCGCTCACTTCTGTAACTCTGATTTCTTCAAAATTAAGGAGGAAAAATGAGAAAACAAAGCAGGTAAAGAAGTTGTCTCCCTGTAGGATAAAAAGTTCAGCACATAAACTGCTTTGTCCAATCATGCCTGAGGAGTCTCTCCTTGCATTCCCCCTTTCTGTTTTTGAAGTTTATGTTTTAGTGTACTATGAATACATTTAACAATAGTTTGTTTAGTGCAATAATGAGGAATATTTGTACTATGTATAATGCTTTAAGCAGTTAAAAAAATGCTGTGGGTTTTTTTTTTTTGAGATATATAATTAGATTTATTATTAGTTTTAATTTGTTGAGCTACTTTTGAAATAGTGAAAGCTTTTTGAAAATGATGAATAATATTTAGGCTTTTTATTTGCATGTGAAGTTGTTATAATAGTGTGAGAAAAAGTATTAATTGATAGATATATATGTTTCAGTTGTTTAAAATTAGTAATTTGAGTAATGTTTGTTAGAGTTGCAATGTTTGCAACTCTTTAGGATTGGTCTTATAATATATAGGAATATGTGAACTTTGACATTTAGGATATGCAGTAATAATTGAACGAGTATTATTGTTACTGAGGTTAAGTTGTAGCTTGAGATTTTTGATGGTAAAATTGATGAGATAGGATTGTTTGCTGCTTATGATTAGGAATTGTTAAAGTAGTATTAGTAATTCGAGTATTAGTAATAGTAATACTTTTTGTAAAGAATTTTGGTAAAGAAGTGTGATTGTAAATATGTAGTACAAAATACGGTGTAGTGTGTTGTTGAATTGTATTTTATAATTCAAATAGTATTTTAAATAAAGGTTGATGATTAATTTTAGATAAAGCAGCTTTAATTTTTTGGTTACATTTGTACATAAGTAGAATTTGTTATAATATTTATAGCTTGAGTGAGTAATTGAAATACAGTGGTTATGGCTTGTAATTTAACAGTTTGAGGTGAATTTGTTTGAAATTTTACTACATGTTAATTACTCTTGATTTTTTAAGCTATTGTAGCTTTTTTGTTTTTCTAGAATTATTTGTAAAAACAGTTGATTTATTAACAGGGCTTTTAATATTTAACTGTTTTTGATGAATTGGTACTTTTTGAAAAAATTTTAACAAGGGGTGACTCAGTAAATGATAAGATATTTGCTTTGTGAAAGTAATTATAGTAGCTTGTAATTGATAATTGTTAGTAAGATACTACTTAAAATATTAATTTTGAAAAGGGAAAAAAATTAGGATTTTGGTTTAGTAATTTAATACATTATTTATGAGTTTTAATAATAATTTTAGTAGTTAATTTAAAAAACTAGGAGTAGTTTTTAAATATTTGAAAGGTAAAAATAACTATTTTAAAATATGTAAATGATTTTTTAGTTTATTATTTTACTGTATAAGAATTTTAAAAGGAGTTACTTTCTTAATTAAAATGGTTGTATTACTTGTGCTAAATTAATATGAGAGACAAAGTTTTTATATAAAGCTTTTTAAACTATTTTAAGAATAGAAGGGGTTTCTGAGGTTATTTGTGCAGTTCAGGAGCAGAAGAAAGTAAAGGAGTAGATGGCTTAACATGTTTCTTTTTTAAGGGCATCTTAGATAGCTGTTGTGTTGGAGTCTTACAGTTAGATTTAACATTAGGTGTAGTTAGTTGCTTTGCAGGGGAGGGGGAAACAGATATAGAGCCTTTCGGGGACAGGTATGAAAAGACATTATCAGTTTGTTGCTCGTTTCCTGCAGCAACAAACTTAGTAGCAGTTTCTGCAGAAACAACTCAACAACTTCAGGTTGAGCTTCTCCAGAGAACCTCTGCTGCTCCCTAGAAACTTGGGGTTTTTGCTCTGATTCCTTTTCTACCACTTCTTCTAGATCTCTCTTGTCTTGTTCCATTCTCTATTCCTTTAAGGTGTTTTAAAGCAATTTCCAAGTAGGAGATAGATCTGCAGCTGTTTTATTCTTTTTCTGAATTACATCCTGGAGTCTTTCTCTAACTTCTTTTTAAGCTCTAATGCTAAAAGCAGTAGTTACATTAGTCTTAAAATTTTGAGACTTTCCCCAGATTAAAATACTACGAAGAGCATAGTCTGTAGTTTTAACTTCGTTTCTTTTTAAACAGAATTTTCTGTGTAGATAAAATGGTTTGTTCTTTGGTTGTTAAATTATTTCCCATTGTTCCTAGTGGCTCACCTTTTCTCCAGGTGTCAGAATCAGGTCTGGACCGGTAACTTCTCCCAGCTACTCATTAGCTTCACTGGCTCTGACCTCACTATCCCTCGCTGCAGTTCATCATGTCGAGTATCACCAAATGGCACTGTTAGGTCGGATGTGGCATACACGCACACACGATCAGGATCAAATATTATCTTTTTTCTTTTTTATTCTGTGTGTTCTCCAGCTTATATACTCTTAGCAAAACATGATCTTAAGTCATTGACTACATCACAATAACTTAGTATATTTATTGATGGAAAGCAATTAGCATCAATATATTTGGCAAAAGTTTTGTGAAAAATTAATAAGGCATGTTTACACATTTACTTATGCATGTAGTCTAACTACAAAAATTCTTTATGTATCTTTTAAAAACAGTTTCTGTGCTGATGGCCTTGTCTTCTTCCTTGCTAAGAATACACTCAAAATTCATCACTTGTTATTTCTTCTACTAACATTGTTTTGCTTGCAGACCAGCTGTCAAACCCCTCCATACTCTTCTATTTATGCCCATATTTCCTGTGGTGTTAGTTCAAGTTGATGTGGATCCCATCCTTCACAGTGGGAGGCAGGTCTGGTGTCATGAATCCCCAGCATCTCCAAATGCAGCCTGGGGCAGACAAGTTTTTGAGCCTCCCCGCTAGCTTTGCCATTCTTGACCACCCTCTCCTATTCCCTCCCACAGCAAAGACTTTTGTTTTTAACCCATCTCATGAGTTTTGTAACTACCTTCCTTCTTTTACCAGTCTGAGCATCCTTTGCAAGGTGTTCTTGGAATTATTTCTAGTCCTCATTTCCTGCCTTGATGTGACCTGCAGTGTCTTACAGCTTTCCGCTCTCTTTATTCTGGTCTAGACAAGTTCTGTCCCCTCCTTATCAAAGGAATTGCCTTGGACAGAGATCATACTAGAGCCTGTCACAAGAGGCTGTCAAAATACAAATGATTGTGAGTGTTAAACACATACTTAGGAAAGCTGGTACATCCTGATGAATAGCTGTGTCTGTGCACTTTAAGTTTTGATATTGTTTTCTCTGATTTAGCAGTGAAATTTTCCTGGGATGTGCATATAATTCTTCATAGCAATTTCTGTTATTGCTGTGTCATGATTATCACTGTTTCAAGTGTCAAAAAATTGTATCCTGTTGTATTTCTTTATCGAGATTCAGATGACCACCGATGGCAGAAGGAAAGAGCCTGCTCCCTTACCGGGGGGATATCACGGCATTATTCTGCAGTCCTGCTCCTGCCGACTAGAGTTATTTTCCTGCTGTTGCAAGAGAAAGCCAGGCTCCGCCCATACCAGGGCTTTTTCCCCGGGGGGTGGAGTTGGCGGGACAGGCCCAGAGGCAGGGGCAAGCCACTGCCCAATCAGGGACAAGGTGGGAGTGGAACAAAGTTGGGTTATGTTCCAGTGTGGGGGATGGGCACGGCCGAGCAGGGACAAACCATGTAATACAGTTAAAGGGGAACAGGGTAAAAACATTACAAAGCCAATCTAAAAATGAAACACAATATAAACCAAATTAACGCACTGTAACAGTATCCTACAAACCATGATCACGAATAGCTAAACACAAGCTGATACAAAATTGACCAATATTATGAAAACTGGCAGTTAAATATCTGGGAGAAAATCTTCAGTATGAGGGTGTTGAGGTTCTGGCACATGTTGCTCAGAGAGGCTGTGGTTGCCACATCCCTGGAAGTGTTCAAAGCTGGGTCCAGACTGGATGGGACGTTGAGCTACCTAGTCTCATGGGAGGTCTCATGACAGGGGTCTTGGAACTGGATGATCTTTATAATGTCCCTCCTAAACCATTCAATGATTCTGTGATTCGGCTGTTCTAAATGGTATCTTTTACACAGTCATATGATGTATCACACTATTATGGTTTTCTGAAAGACAATTATTCTCATTAATATTTTTGTGAATATAGTCACCTTTAGTTTTGCTAGCATATTTGCTAGCCTAGAAGATGAAGTATGAGAATCACAATGGTTTTATATTCTAAGGAGTTTTGATCTAAGAATGTTCAGCTATGTCACAGTCTAAATAAAGACAATTTTAAGTGTCTCTCTGTGGTATACACAATAAACTTCCACTTCATAAAAAGAGAGAGAAACTTTCCACTTTTCTTTAATCCAATTTATGAGAATGTCTTCAGATTTCCTACTGACTAACATAGTAGCTCTGTAGTGGAGAGTGGTCCACTCTATCAGTGGACAAGGAAGAGCTATGGATGTCATCTCACTGGGCTTCTGTAAAACTCTTGGTACAGTTCCCCACAACATTTTTATGTATAAATTGGAGAGATTTGATCTTGATAGATGGGCTGTAGGACGGAGAAGGAAATGCTTGGTTGGCCACATACAAAGAGTTCCAATGAATGGCTCAGTGTCCAAGTGGAAACCAGTAATGAGGACTGTCCCTCAAGGGACTAATCCTATTTAATGGCTTTATCAATGACAGAGACAGTGTGAGTAAGTACACGCTCAGCAAATGGACAGATGACACCAAGCTGAGTGATGAAGTTGATTGTGTTTGAGAGCAGGGATGTCACCTGGGGCAACCTTGACAGGCTTGAGGAGTGGTCCCATGTGAACTGCATGAAGATGAGCAAGACCAAGTGCAAGGTCCTGCACCTGGGTTGGGGAAATCCCCACTATTAACACAGGCAAGAGATGAATGGACTGAGAGCAGAGAGAAAGAACATGGTGGTACTGGATGAAAAGTTGGATATGAGCCAGCCATAGGCACTGGCAGCCCAGAAAGCAAAGTGTGCACCCAAGGCTGCATCCAAAGCCCCGTGGGTAGCACTGGAGGGAGAGGATTCTGCCCTTCTGCCTTGCTCTCATGAGACCCCACTCTGGGCTCCCAGCACAGGAAGGACATAGAACTGTTGGATCGAGTCCAGAGAAGGGCCCCAGAGCTGGTCAGAGGGCTGGAGCACCTCTCCTGTGATGAAAGGCTGATGGAACTGAGGTTCAGCCTGTAAAGGCCTTGTCTAAACAACTGTAGGAAAATGAAACTACAGCAGTATTCATTTACGATTTGCAGTCCCTTGGTTCCTTGAGGTAATAAGGGGAACATATACATTTGAGTATGGGCTGCATCTTTGTGCTGAAGTGCAGCATGGGACTGTTGCCACAGGTAAAAAATAGGGAACGTATTTGCCCCAACAGTGTGATCCAGCTCACTGGTATGCTGAGAGCACTTCAAGCAGCTGCTGCAGAGGTTTTGCAGCTATACATCCTCCCTGGCCCCTGTGGCTGAACACCTGTATATAGTGGAGAATAATACACCATCTGTCTTCATGAAAAGAGAGAGTAAGCCACTCTCAAACTAACCTGCCTCATAGGGGACAAAGACAGGCGAGATAGGTAGAAAAACAATAACTAGTTAGGATTCTCAAGGGACCTGACTGTAACTGCTCTAAATTGTGGCATAAGGAAACATATGCCATTAGAAACCAGTAGGAATTTGCCGTAGGGAAAAAAAATACAGCCATGTTAAAATCTCTCTTCTCCTGTGTATGGGAGTAACTTACTGCTATGACTTAGCTATGACCTTTCCTTTCCCTCCCATTGTGCCTTCTGCTGCTAAGTACCTATTCCAGAAGTAGACACAGGATTTGCCTGTGTGCTCGATGGAGAATTCACTGAATAAAGGTGAATGGTAAACTGTGGTAGCATAAAAGTTGTGGGTGAGAATGTGTTTCTTGGAACAGTCTTTGAAACAATCTGTTGTCTTGTCTTTTCAGCTTGCTGGCTGGTCACTCAACTGGCGATTATTACCTGTTGTAATGCATTAATTTGGTTTATATTCCATCAGATTTGTAATGTTCTTTTCTATCCGTCCTTGCCCGGCGGTGCCCATCCCCCACACTGAAATGTAACCTAACTCTGTTCCCCTCCCGCTTCTCCCTTATTGGGTGGTGCCTCTGGGTCCTGCCTCTGGGCCCTGCCCCCTGGACGAAAAAGCCATGGTGGGGGAGGGGCCAGGGCTCTCTGGCATCGGTGTGTCATCAGGAAGGGTCTCCAGCAAGCAGAGCAGGACATGAGAATAAAAGCTGAAATATCCTACCTGGTGCTGGAGAGCCAGACTCTTACTTTTGCCATCGGTGGCCATCTAGTCTCGTGGAGAAAGCTACATCTGGTGCACAACGTGCGGCTCAAAGCCACAAAAGGTTCCCAAAAAGCTGGAAGAACCACTCGGGGAGCACATGGCCGAGGAATCCCACACGGAGACAGACCCGTCAGGCTTGGCATTCGCTGTGGAGTCTCCAAAACACAGGATTCTACAGGCCAGGGCTGCAGTTTTCTCCCTTGGACTCAAAAATCCCATCGGAGTGCTGCAAAGAAGCCCTTGTTAACAACTGGCAAGCAGCTCCGGAGAGTGACCACGTGTTCATGGAAAACTAATCCTGGAGACTGAGACTAGAAGCTCTTTTTGCACCAAAAAGGGTCAGTCTTCAGGCAAAAGGAGTGGTTGGGAAAGAAATTAAAGGAACGCTGGAATTTTGGTGAGTATTACTTTTGGTTTTCCAAGGGAAAATCTTTTTCAGAAGTGGGATTCCTCAGGGAAAAGGGTTTTTTTATTGGGGAAGGTTTTGCTTTCAGAGGAAACCTTCAAAGTGCTTTAATAGCACGCTTCTTTTGCAGCCTGGGGGACTGGAAAAGAAAACTGTTTCCCCTTTTGGTTTTTTTTCTCTCCAGCGAGTTTTTTTTCCTTTCAGTTTCTCAGTCACAATAAAGAGGACACAGAAACTCAAAATCTGAGCCAAAAATGGGTGCTAGGCTGTCTGTTCCTCACAAAAGTCTATTATTACATTTTATATACCTTGAATAATGACAAGACCATTATTCAAAGAAACAGCTGAAAAAATTAACTCTGTGGTTGTTTTTTCAGTTTCCACCCTTATCATTAGAGCAAATAAGCTCCCCAGAATTCTGGGAGGTTATAACAAAAAAAATAGTTGAATCTGGTTCCTTTAACAATAAAGAAAATGCAAATTTTGCTTTTTATAGCTTAAAAAATAAGTTTGCATTGTAAAAGCAAAATAAAAAGGAAAAAAGACCAGTTCTTTGTGAATTTTCCCCAGCTTGTATCTTTGCAGGCAGTCCAAGTGCTCAAACCTCCCATCTCAGTAGTCCCCAGGTGGGGGGGAGGGGTCACAAGATGGAGGGGATTCCTTTGTCCAAAATGGTTGAAGCCATGTGCTCCCGAGCCATGAGGAGTCTCTCCCTTTGTCTGCCCCTTCTTCTCCCCAGACCCCTCCTTCCCTTTGGTGCTGCCCCCAACACCACTCTCTCCTCTGACTCTGCCCCCTACCCTCAAACCTCTGCCCTGCAACTCCTCCCCATGTGACTCAAGCCTCCAGCCCCTCCCTGCTCTTGGTTCCCACAGTTTCCCCGCCCACAGTCCCAGTTCCCACGCCCTGGTGGGGGGGCAGAGCTGGGAACCTGGAAGCAGGAAGCAATCCCAACTTTTCTGCCACCCCTTTCACATATCAGCAATCAAAAAGAAGGTGTGCTGTCCACAGTAATTGAGACCCCTTCCCCCAACAAGTGATTCAGGGTTTCTGCAAAGCTCAGGCCAAATTCAAATATGAAAGAGCATGCTTTTGCAACTGTTTAAAGGCAAATTTAGCAAGAAATAGTACAGTTCCTTTTGACCTCCAAAAGGATTTATTTCCAGAGCTTTGGCAAAATCCTGAAACGGCTGTTGGTAATAAGAATCTGCCAATTCAATTAGCAACCCAGGCCAATAAGTCTTTCCAACCTTATAGTAAAATAGAGCAGCTTCCATCAAAACCTTTAGTAACATTTGTGGAGTGATTAACCTGAGCTATCGAGTTACAGGTTAAGAATAAGGGAACCCATGAACAGGTTCTGGAGGAGATGGCTCTGGCCGATGCAGATGAACAGTGCAAGGCAGCTATCCTCAGCCTGTCCACAGAACCAGCTTCAACTTTACATGACATGCTCCAGGTGTGTGCCAGGAAGATGCCCTTCATAAAGGCTCATCAAAACCACAATTCCAGAGTCAAGCCACCACAAAAAGCTGCTGCAGACACCATGCTTCCTGTGCCACGGCCACTGCCCAAGAGAAGAACAACGTGTCTCCTGTGCGATCAGGCTGGACATTGGTCATCTCAATGCCCTTTAAAGAAGCAATTTCTGGACTTTCGGGACAATGGGGGCAGGAGATCTCAAAGGTCCAAAGGGAAATTTTCAAAAAAACTAGAAAATATAAATGTTAAACTAAATAATCCTGCTTTAACCAGTTCTGCCTTTCAGCAAAAGTCACCTGATATGATAGTAAAGGATCCAGCGACCAGAGAAACCAAAAGTCCTCATGATCAGGTTACCTGGGGTCGTGGGTACACCTATGTGTCCACTCCCCCAGATCTCAAGTGGGTGCCAGCCGAGTGGGCGAAACCTTTCATCCCTAAAACTGCAAAGCCACCTGCAGAGGGTCCACAAGTGGCCAGTGTTGTCTGGAGGAGGAGAAAGCACCAAACCTTCTCCTTCTAATTATCATTATTCCTTAACAGTGTCTTTCTAAACAGTTTGCACTAAAGGTCATTTTTCTTCTGCAACTTTAAAGGTACTCAAGGTCTGAACTCTGAGCATCTCCCACAAACCAAGCCCTCCTCCTTCTTAATTTAATAAGAAAAGGGAAAATGTTGTAATGCATTAATTGAGTTCGTATTTCATCAGATTTGTAGTTTTCTTTTCTATCTGTCCTTGCCCTGCAGTGCCTGTCCCCCACACTGAGATGTAACCTAACCCTGTTCCCGCCCACTTATCACTGATTGGGTGGTGCCTCTGGGTCCTGCCTCTGGGCCCTGCTCCCTGGTGAAAAAAGCCACGGCGGGGGAGGGGCCAGGGCTCTCTGGCATCGGTGTGTCATCAGTAAGGGTCTCCAGCAAGCAGAGCAGGACATGAGATAAAAGCTGTAATATCCCACCTGGTGTTAGAGAGCCAGACTCTTACTTTTGCCATCAGTGGCCGTCTAGTCTCGTGGGGAATTCTACAGGGAAGGAAGGCAGGTTTAGAAAGAGGAGAGCCTAAGTACATGCCGCTTTTATGATGAGTCTGCCATGTATGGTCTCTTGGGAAAGCTAAAACACAAGCCAGGAGTTAATCAAATGCTTCTCATACCGTAGTATTTATACAGTTTTTAGCAGACCTGAAACTGTTAGTAAATTGTGGGAAGGTCCCTTAAGATGGAAAGATATGGTTCATTTGTTCGTTACTTATGTAATCTGGGAACTCTATGTTTTTGAGTGTTGAGCTAGATGCCATAAGTTATTCTTTTCTTTGATGTCACAATTGTTTTTGTGGTAGGAAATGTAACAGTTCAGCAAAATTATTGGTGTGAATGGAAAGTTATGAAAAATTGTAACATTCTAATCTACATCTCTTTAATGCGTGTAAGATAGTTTTAACTTGTAATGACTTTCAATTTGCCATTTAATATATTGGCAAAAATCATAATAAAGCCTGACAACCTTTTCAAAGATGATCTTTTAGGATTGGCTAGGTAAATGACTACAGACAAAAGTGTGAAGGCATGCAAGTCTCCAAATAAGACCTGGCAGCACAGCTAGAAACGTACAATGTCAGCTGTTCATGGACTCATTGAATCAGAATGGCTTGGGTTGGAAAAGATCCCAAAGCTCATCCAATCCCATGGACAAGGACACCTTCCACTACCACAGGTTACTCAGAACCCTATCCAGCCTGGACACCTCCAGGGATGGGGCAGCCATAGTCCTCTGGGCCAGCTGTGCCACTGTCTGACCATGTTTACAGTAAACAACTGCTTCCTAATATCCAAGGGCAACTTCCTCTTACAGCAAACAGAATTTAAAGATCATTGAAGTAATTTTGTTCATTGAAATATAATGAACAAAAAGCAAAACTGTAAGGACAGTTATTTAGAGATTTATGTTTTGATGGATGAACACTCTTGTTATTTTTAATGCTTTGCTAAATTATGCCTGGGAAATTCATGACTAAGGAATTCACCAATAACATTCTAGCTAATTTTTCAGTTAGCAGACCATATTATAAGGTTTAAGACCTATAAATTAATGTTTTTAAGTCTATCACAAAACTAGGTTAGGAATCTGAGAAAGAAATACAACTTGTCTTTTTAATATATGTCTTACAAAAATTAAAAATGCCTGCAAATGGGCAATCTAATCAACTCATATTTTCAAAAATCTGTAGAACATATTAAGATGTTTCTAGAAACAAGTGATTTGTGGGATATACCTAATCATATTTATGTGCTGAAGGTTAAAAATTTAGATATAATATACTCAAGATTCTTAAATTCTTTGATGGTTGAGGAAAGTATGTCACAAACCCCTCAAAATCAGGTTATACTTATCTATACTATTGTACTTTGATATACTTTTCAATATGTGAACTGGGTAGTTAAAGGGAAGCAAATGTTCAAAGTTCATTTCCATTTACCAAACTATCTGATGAAGTGGTTGACAAAGTTCACACGAGTACTGCCATCTGCAAATGGTTCTTAGTATTAACAATCAAACCACTTGGTTTCAGTCCCCTTTTCAATGACTGGTTTTCCTAGATGAACCAATGATTTGTTTTCCAATTTTTGTTTCTCCTGTGAAAATAACAGAGCAGGGCTTGGGGTATTTATCTTTCCACTGTAGAAGCATCAAGTTGGAATACATTTATTGTTTCCATAGCTCAGATCACCAGAGATCACATGCAAATACCCATTCCTTCTGTCCAGTAATTGGTTCCAGGGTTTTATCAGCTGAAATAGGAACTAATATTTTGATGTCAATTCTTAAATATGTGTCCTATTTTGCCAAGGTACAGGAGAATGGAAAACACCACTACTTTATCTGAGGGGACAGTCAAGCCATACTCATGGACTATGGCTTTGATATTTAATGCCAGTTGCTGCAGAAAGGAAGTTGAAAACAAACATTAGATTTGACTAATGTAGGTTGTGGAATACCATTTGTCACTGCAATTCACAGATCTAGCTGACTTCTTTAGTTTATCTTTGTACAAAATTTCACTAGGAGTGAATGGGAAGAAAAATAATGGATAAAGGAGCCTGATACCTTAGGCCTGATTGAGCAAAAACCATGGGGCAGGCAAACACAGATAGATGCTCTCTGGACAAGAAGTGACCAGGAAACTTGTGATTTGATAGAACTTTGTGCTAAGATAATGTTACCAGGTGACGTGATGTCATGAAGAATGTGTAACCAATGGGAAACTCAGCAAAACCAGAACTCTATGTAAGTGCCATACTGTTACAGCGTGTTAATTTGGTTTATGTTGTGTTTCATTTTTGTATTGGATTAATGTTTTCATCCATGTTCTCCTTGGAAACTGTATCACATGGCTTGGCCGTGTTTGGCTGTGCCCATCCCCCACACTGGAATGTAACCCAACTCTATTTCACTCCCACCTTATCCCTGATTGGGTAGTGGCTTGTCTCTGCCTCTAGGCCCTCCCCCTCAGGGAAAAAGCCCCAGGATAGGCAGGGCCAGTCTCTCTCTGGCACCAGAGGGGATGGATAAGGAGCTCTGGCTGGCAGGGGTAGGACTTCAGAATAAAGCCATGCTATCTCCCCAACAAGGGAGCAGGCTCTTTCCTTTTGCCATTGGTGGTCATCTGGGTCTCTCTAAAGAACCTCTACAACTGGCGCCTAAACGTGCGGCTCGAAGCCACAAAGGGCTCCCAGAAAGCTGGAAGAACCACTCGGGGAGCACGTGGCTCAGGAATCTCACACAGGCACTTGAGTCACGAAATGTAGCCCACTCACACAGAGACAGACCCATCAGGCTTGGCGTTCACTGTGGAGTCTTGGAAACACAGGATTCCACAGGCCAGGGCTGTAGCTTTTTCCTTTGGACTTAAAAAACCTAGTGGAGTGGTGCGAAGAGGCCCCTGACCGGCAGGCTGCTCCCAGAGAAGGTGACCACAGGTTTGTGGAAAGCTGACCCTGGGAACCGAGACTGGAAGCTCTTTTGCGCCAAAAAGGGTCAGTCTCAGGCAAAAGTAGTGACTGGGAAAGAAAAGAAAGATTCGTCTGAACAGTGGATTTTTGGTGAGTACCACTTCGGGATATCTAAGGAAAAATCTAATTCAGAAGCAGTGTTCCTCAGGGAAAAGGGTTTTTTCCTGTTGAGGAAGGTTTTTGGTTTCAGAGTAAACCTTCAGGTTGCTTTAATAGCACATTCCTTTGGGCCTGTGGGCGGTAGAAAAGGTAACTGTTTCCCCTTCAGCTCTCTCTTTTTTTTTTTTCTCTCCAGCAAGGGTTTTTTAACTTTCGGTTATCCAGTCACAGTTAAAGGAGGCACAGAAACTTAAAATCTGAGCCAAAAATGGGTGCTAGGCTGTCTATGTCTCAAAAAAGAGTCTGTTATCAAATTTTAAGTGCCTTGGATGGTGGAAAAACCCATTGTTCTGAGAAACAATTAAAAAAATTAATTCAGTGGTTGTTTTCTCAATTTCCAGATGTATCATCTGAGCAAATAAGCTCCCTAGAATTTTGGGAAGCTGTTGCAAAAAAATTGTCTCAATCAAGCTCTACTAATGATAAGGAAAAAGCAAATTTTGCTCTTTGGAGCTTGCAGATTTTATTTGCAATGCAAAAACAAAAAAGACCCAAAACAAAAACAACACACACACACACACACACACACACACACAAAAAGG
Source organism: Tachycineta bicolor (assembly GCA_025960845.1). NCBI lineage: Eukaryota > Metazoa > Chordata > Aves > Passeriformes > Hirundinidae > Tachycineta > Tachycineta bicolor. Next base: position 12,346,202 of record JANEHK010000022.1, on the reverse strand, counting down.
TAAAAAAAAAAAAAAAAATCCAGTTCTTTGTGGATTTTCCCCAGTTTCCTCAGTTTCTCCCTATCCCGACCCCCAAAATGGTTATTCCTCAAGAAACCCCTAAACTTTCCCCAAAACTCCCTTCTTCCCCAGTTTGTAAACCCTGGGTTTGGATTACTTTTGCAGGCAGTTTGAGTGCTCAAATCCCCCATCTTAGTGAATCCCAAACTAGTCTTAGTTCAGAAGGGGGTGTCACAACATGGAGGGGACTCCTTTGTTTCCCAAAATGGCTGAAGCCATGTGCTCTCGAGTCATGAGGAGCCTCTCTCTTTGTCCGTACCTCCTTCCCACAATCCCTTTTGCAATCCCTTCCTCTCCCCAGACCCCTCCCTCCCTTTGGTACCGCCCCTGGCTCTGCTCTCTCCTCTGACTCCGCCCCCTACCCCCAAGCCTCTGCTCTCCAACTCCACCCTGTGTGAGTCAAGCCTCCAGCCCCTCCCTGCCCCTAGTTCCCATGGTTTCCCCGCCCCCAGTCCCAGTTTCCACGCCCCGGTGTGGGGGGGAGCCGGGAACCCGGAAGCAGGAAGTTACCCAGCTTTTCTGCCACTCCTGTCACATATAGACGGTAAAAAAGGGGGGGGTGCTGTCCTCAGTAATTCGGACCCCTTCCCCCAACAAGCGATTCAGGATTTATGCAAAGCTCAGGCCAAATTTGGATGCGAAAATGAATACTTCTGCAGCCTTTTAAAAGCAAATTTAGCAGGGAATCCTATAGTTCCCTATGACCTCTGGCAGCTTTTTTCTTCCCTCCTTTCATCCACACAGTTTAGGCATTGGGACTTGTTGAGGGTTAAGTTTTCCTGTAGAAATCCCCCCCCCCCCCCTCCCCCCGCCATGAGTTGCTAGGAGGCTTTAAGTACTGATAGTTAAGGGGTGCTTAACCTGACAAAGGAGGTTGATCACTTGGTTTTGGGGGAGGGAGGAGGCTCCCGGGAGCGGAGGGTGGAGGACTTTTTGCTCTCGGTTCTCCCGGGGAGGACGGTCGGGCGACTGAGAGCTGCCTGAAGTCCACAGCTAACGGAGGAGTCTGGTCCTGGGAATTCTATCATCTGTTGGAGCACCCAGGAATTCGGAGTTTCTTTGCTGCCCTGCTGGATTCTAGGTCAGCCCGAGTCCAGCCGCTGCGGCTTCTCCGGCACTGCCCACTTTGCCTGCCAGGGCACGCCCTACCTGCCGAGGACAATCCACCGCTTCCAGCCATCAGCACCGGAGTTTCCACTGTTTGCCCTTGGGGTTCTTAGTTCTGTTTTACTGTTATTATAAGTGCTGTTGTTGTTTGTCTGTCCTGTTATATTTACTAGTAAAGGATTGTTATTCCTTCCCCATAGCTCTGACCGAAAAGTTGTTTTTGTTTTTTTTTAATCTTCCAAATTATAATAACACGGAGGGAAGGATTTAAATTTCTTATTCCTTGAGAGGCCTGCCTCTCCTTAGCAGACACCGTCTTTTTCAAACCAAGACAGGACTCAACATGGAAAAAAAGATTAAGACATTTACTTCCGGAGCTTTGACAAAATCCTGAAATGGCTATCAATAATAATTTGCCAATTCAATTAGAACGTCTGTGTGGTGATGGTGAATGGGTCTCAGCCCTCAAGCAGGTGCAGGAAATTCCTTTAGCTGTTTTGGACCACATTAAAGATGTTGCTTTCAAAGCATTCTTTTCAATCCAGCCTGATGGGCCTTTCCAACCTTACAGTAAAATAAAGCAGCTTCCATCAGAACCTTTGGTAGCATTTGTGGAGTGATTAACCCGAGCTATTGAGTTACAGGTTAAGAATGAAGGAGCCCAAGAACAGGTTCTAGAGGAGATGGCGCTGACCAATACGAACGAACTGTACAAGGCAGCCATCCTCAGCCTGCCCTTGGAACCGGTGCCAGCCTTAGATGACATGCTCCATGTGTGTACAAAGAAGGTTCCCTTCATGACAGCTCACCTAAACCACAGTTCCAGAGATGCATTCAGACCACTGCAAAGATTTGCCACAGCTGATGCCATGCCCCCTATGCCTGTGCCATGGCCACCGCCCAAGAGAAGAATGGTGTGACTCCTGTGCGATCAGGCTGGACATTGGGCATCTCAATGCCCTTTAAAGAAGCAATTTCTGGACTTTCAGGACAATGGGGGCAGGGGGTCTCAAGGGTACAAAGGGAATTTTTCAAAAAACTAAAATGTGACTGCCAACTTGCCGACATGCCATTGCCCAGCATGCCAACATAAATGGGGTAAGAGGAGGAGGGATAAAAAACTAGAAATGCAAATGTTAAATTAAATAATCCCACTATAATCAGTTCTGCCTTTCAGCAGTTGTCACCAGATATGCCCCTTTCAGATCATGACGTGAGCAGAACCTGTCTAACCACTGAATGTCTCCAAAAGCCTTTTAGGTTGCAACTGACAAGAGTCCTTGCACCTAAGTGACAGACTGGCATTTAGGTTCATTGGATATACAGGTGCCAGGCTCCTGGCAACATGTTGGCAGTAAATATGTCGTCCTTGGGGACACCTTGGCTAGGTCTGACCACTGAGGACCTAGACCCCATCTTTAATCATTTAAAAGGGGGAGAGGAGCTAAGTTCTCCTAGGAACCTCACCCAAGAAGCAAGAGCAGCCCTAGGAAAGGTACAGGACTGTATGGCCACCAGACAGGCCAACAGGTGCAAATCAGACTTGCCATTTAAATTCATCATTTTAGGCAAATTGCCACACTTACATGGGATGATTTTTCAGTGTCAAAGAGTGGAAAAATCAAAAAAGGACAAAGACTGTAAGGATCCCCTCTTAATCATAGAGTGGGTTTTCCTCAGTCACCACCACCAAAAGAATGACCAGGCCACAGGAATTGGTGGCAGAATTGATCTGGAAAGCCAGGACCTGGATCAGGGAGTTGGCAGGATGTGATTTTGGGTGTATTCACATCCCAATCAAGATAAACTCGGGCCAAATCACAAAAGCAATGTTGGAGCACCTGATTTATGAAAATGAAGCTTTGCAATTTGCTCTGGATAGCTACACAGGTGAAATTTCAATTCATCGACCCACTCACAAATTATTTAGAGAACGAATTCAGTTCACATTGTCATTAAAAAGTGTTTAGAGCAGGAGGCCTTTAAAGGCTCTAACTGTTTTTACAGATGCATCTGGAGCATCCCACAAGTCAGTAATAACATGGAAGGATCCTCAAACTCAATGGGAAAAAGATATTGTTGAGGTGGAAGGATCGCTTCAGGTAGCTGAGTTGGCTGCAGTTGTTAGAGCTTTTGAAAAGTTTCCTGAACCATTCAATTTGATCACAGATTCGGCCTATGTAGCAGGTGCAGTATCCAGAGCTAAATAAGCTGTACTGAGTGAGGTCTCCAATTCTGCACTTTTCAACTTGCTCTCAAAACTAGTAAATCTGATCTCCCACCGGGACCAACAATTTTATGAGATGCACATCAGATCACACACCAATTTACCAGGATTCATAGCCGAGGGCAACAGAAGGGCTGATGCTCTTGCTGCGCCTGTGGAGATGGTCCCACTCCCAAACATCTTTGGACAAGTCAAAATCAGCCATCTGCTTTTTCACCAGAATGCACCAGGCCTTGTCCGCCAGTTCCATCTAACTCGGGAACAGGCTCAGGCAATTGTATTAATGTGTCTCTCATGCTAGCAACATGCACTCTCAGCCCTGAGTGCAGGAGCAAACCCCAGGGGATTGAACAGCTGTGAGGTATGGCAGACAGACGTGACACACGACATGTCCTTTGGTAGGCAAAGGTATGTTCATGTGTCACCCTGGTTTTTCTGAGTTTTTTAAAGCCTTTTGATTGTTCATAAAATGGAGTCAGACTTTTTAGCTACTGCACAATATTAGGAGCAGTTTCTACCTTTTTCTCACAGATTTAACATAAACAAATCATTTGTTTTTCATTCTGTGTCCTTTGTTTGCATATTTCTAACCTGAAAACAATTGTAACTGACGGCTGGTCTGGCCAGTTGGCTGAAGGGTGGAAACTCCAGAAGCCAATCTTCAGCCAGACCCACAAATGTATAAAAAGTAAGAAATAAACAGGCAGAGGCTCTCTCTGCCTTGTTCTCCGCCTTGTCTCCGCTTAAGCGGGCTCGGAGGAACTCTCTGCCCTGCGAAAATCTCTTGATTCCGTGTGACTTCTTTGTGTATCCCAGTCACAAGTGGTGACCTTCTACATGTGGAAGGACCAGTCTGGTGAGGTTTTCCTTCCCCCTTTTTCCCTGTTTTGTGCCTGCCATGCAGGACGCTTTGGTATTGGAGCTTTGGGAGGACCTCTTGGAGCGGAAACGTGCTGAGGTCTCTCAGGAGGGGCTTCAGCATTTGCTCTCATGGGGCAGATACCGTGGGCTCTTTCACACGCCAAATGCTGTGCTCAGTCGGCAGGTGTGGTTTCTCCTGGGGGAATGTTTGATGGGCGCCCTTGAGATAGATTATGATGAGGAGACTTGTTGCTGCAGTGGAAGTTAGTTGAGTGGGCTGTGTTTAGGTCGACCCCCCCCAGCTCACAGGCTGCCAGCCCTGTTTCGAAGCATGGACGGGACGGGGAGGGGGGCGGGGTCATTATGTCAGACCCAGAAGTATTGTCTGAGTCCAAGCTTCAGCTCCTTTGTGAGACAGGCTCGGTCCCTCCCTCCCTGGTCCCTGCGCTGGGTGGTTTTTCCCCCTCAGGCTCCGGCGCTGATCTCGGGCAGCGGGGGGGCAAGACCCCGCCAAGCCTGGGGCTGGTCCCGCCTGTCCCCACGCCGTGGAGCCGCCAGAGTTGGGCGGGGCTGCCTCCTCTCCATGCCTTTCCGGCATTGGTGGGGGGGGTGGCCCAGGGGGGCGGCCCCCACTGTTGTTTGACCGAGATTCGGTCACTGTGCATTGTCTGTTCTGCCGCACGACCATCACTTTTCCGATGGAGTCAGGTGGAGAGGCGCTCCCCGCCCTATCACCCGGGCCGGGCCTGGAGGTGGCTGCATTGGCCGCTTCTGCCCCCGTGTCTCCTGTTGCGGCAGCGCGTGGCGGGGACGCTGCCGGAGGCAAGGTCCCAGTCAGTCCTTCGATGGGCACCGCCCCCATGGGCGGGCTGACAGCTCTGCCCCACTCAGGGGTGGCGGTGCCTGCAGGCCTCCGCCCACCTGCAGGGGCCCTTCTCAGGGGGGTCCCGGACACTCCGCTTCCTGCGCCAGCCCCCTGGGCTGCAACTGGGAGCGGTGCTCACGGGGCGGGGAGAGACTCTGGTTAGACCAGCTCTAATGGGCTGCCGGTGGGGAGCGGTGCGAACCTGGCAGTGGCGGAGGTGCGGTTGCCATCTCCACCTGAATGCAGCCCAAGCTTCCCAGCTGCGCCGGGATGCGTGCCCGCCGTGGAGCCATCTGACCGGTCTCCGGCGGCTGGTGCGCGGCACTGATGGCAGGCTCCAGCCCTGCTGAGGATGTGGCGGGCCCGGCACCAGCAGCCAGTCCGGCCCCACCTCCGCTTCCCGCTGCAAGCGCTATGGCTGCAGCGGGCGCCGAGGTGTTTAAGTTCAGCACGAACGGGGACACGGCTGGAATGCGGCCAGTCTTTGACAAGAGCAAAGCGTCCTGTGCAGTTGGCTCTTCGTCCACAGCCTGCTGGACACTCCCCCCCTGTCAGGTGGCTGTATGCCCGAGAGACCGCGGGCAGTTCTGGAGGAAAGTGAAAGCTAAGGTTGAAGGACTGAATGATGGTGCTGATGCTGGTGCTGCACATGCAGTGTCTGGTACTCAGCCAGTCCCCAGCTGAGTGCCTGCCTCTGACCCTGTGGTGGTGCAGAACTGTTTTATTAGGTTTTTGTAAGAAGTTTATGTTATGGTTCATTTCACTGTATCCCCAATTCTGTATCCCTTTTGTGTTGTCTGTATAATAAGGTGTTTTGTGTCAATCATCCCACCCCTCACATGACATATAACATCCCCTCTGCCCCTGCTCCCCCCCTTCTCTGGGGCAGCCTGTCTATCACTCCAGGGGTCCCTCCTGGATTGCGAAATCTCAGGGAGAGGGCTTCAGGTGATAGGTAGCCTGGGGGGAATTCTTTTCCTCTGGAGGTGGTTGGTCCAAGGCTTGGAGGTGGGCACACCTTGTTACCCCCTGAATCCCCTGATTTGTTGTCTTGTTGTATGCTCCCTGGAACCCCTCCCCCGCTTATAGGGGGTAGGAGGTTCTCTCAGCTCTCTCAGGAAGAGGGTCTCTCAGCTCTCTCAGCTCTGAGCTCTCTCAGCTCTGAGCTCTCTCAGCTCTCTCAGCTCTGACTCTCTCAGCTCTGAGCTCTCTCAGCTCTCAGCTCTCTCAACTCTCAGCTCTCTCAGCCTCGGAGCTCTCAGCTGCTCGCCTCGGAGCTCAGAGCTCCCTGCTAATAAACGTCTTTAACCTGCTAAGCTGAGAGCCAGCTTTTTCTCTTCTGCTGCTGCTGACTGTCTCAATTCACGGGGTCTGGCTGCTGAGCCGAGAAGCCCAAACGAACTGGAAACTTTGTGTCTGTGTTGACTCGAGCTAGCTGGGGGTCAGCTCCCGCCCAGTGCGGGACAGAACCGGACACATGACCCTGTGGGGTCCACAGGGCAGGATAAGGCAGGTGCTGCTGCTTCATCTGAGGGTCTTCAGGCCTTCCCTGTCCTTCAGAGTGCTACTTATAACACCTATCGACCCTTGGCTTAGCAGGCCTTGACAGAGCTGTGTGATGCAGTCAGGAAGTATGGTCTGGGCTCAGCTGAGGTGATGCAGGTTCTCCATTATTTTAATGTCAGTCTTTTGACGCCCTTTGACATTCAGAGCTTGGCTTGGGCCCTTTTCCCACCGGTTGAATATGACTTTTTTGAGCATAAATGGACTCAGTTGGCAGTCGTAGTGGTGGAACAGAATAGGACACTGGGTCCAGGTGATCCTAGGCATATTGTTAATACCGATATGCTAATGGGAACAGGCAATTATACCAGGGCCGATGGGCAGGCTGGTTATGAGCCCTTGGTCCAGGAGCAGTGCCAGCAGACAGGCATGGCAGCCCTGGTTCAGACTTTACAGCTGGCTACTCCACAGCAGTCCTTTGCAACTATCTTCCAGGGAGTTGATGAGCCCTTCCTGTGCTTTGCAGGACGGCTGACTGCTGTGGTTGAGAAGCAGGTGAGTGATCCTGAGGCAAGGAAGCTCATGCTTCAGTCCCTTGCTCGAAGCAACTGCAATGCTGTTTGCAAGAGGATAATTGAAGCGCTTCGTGGGGAACCATCCATGTCGGAGATGGTTGGGGCCTGTGTGAGGGTAACCCCTTCCAGCCAACAGATGGTTGCCGTAGCTACGGCTGTACAGCCAGCCATGACTATGGTTGTCCAACCGACGGTGGCTACGGCTGTCCAACAAGCCGTGCCTACAGCTGTGCACCCAGCTCTGGCTACGGTTGTCCAACAGACGGTGTCTACAGCGGTCCAGCCGGCTATGCCTGCAGCCGTGCAACCGACTGTGGCTGCTGCTGTGCAGCCTGCTTGGGTCGTTCCCCAGGGGGGGCACCAGCAGCAGTGGGGTGCTCGGACCAGGAAGAAACAGGGCAGAAAGGCACAGACGCCTACGGCTGTCTTGTTTCATTGTGCACAATTTGGAGGGCCGAATCACACTGCAGACGCTTGTAAGGCAATGGTGCACGTGAATGGTCATTCGTTGGTCAGTTTGGGAAATGAAATGTGGAGCGTGAAGGCAAGATGTGTGCCAACGCAAATGTCTCTGCCTCAGCCCCAACCAATGGAGATCTGCTCAGCAGGCTTGCAGCCAGCACCCGTGGTTCAGCAGGTGTTGATGTCTGCACAGCCGAGTCTGTTGTGATTGATTTGGACAAAATCCAAGGTTCCCCTGGATGCCTTTGGTCCGTTGGGTGATGGCATGAGTGCCTTCCTGATGGGGAGGTCCAGTGCCACCATTCAGGGTATCATGGTGCACCTGGGACTGATTGATGCAGATTTTTCGGGACAGATTCATGCAATGGTCTCCACACCCACCCCCCTTCTGACTATCCCAAAAGGTACACGAATTGCTCAGCTTGTTCCTTTTAAGTCTTCTGTTTCCAGGACTGAGGACTGGTCACGAGGTGATGGCAGCTTCAGCTCTATTGGGCCACCTCAAGTGCGCTGGACTGCTGTCCTGACCAAAGACCGTCCTGAGACGCTGTGTACTGTGTCCATGGCTGGTGCCATGCCGTCGGAGATTCACCTTCATGGCCTCCTAGACACCGGGGCTGACGTGAGCATTCTCTCCCTGGCTGCTTGGCCCCCGTAGTGGCCTTTGAGCCTGGCAAAGACATCAATCGTGGGCTTAAGAGGAACGAAGAAATGCTACATGAACCAGAATCCTGTGATCATCACGAACCTGGAAGGACAGATGGCGATAATTTGGCCTCATGTTACTGAGATTGCTCAGAACCTCTGGGGGGGGGGATGTTTTGGCCACATGAGGGGGTGTGATTTGGTACAGATTTTTGATTGGGGCCACTGTGATGAAGGGCACAGAGTGTCCCACACCTCCTTTACGGTGGCTGGTGGACAGACCCATCTGGGTGAACCAGTGGCCCCTCCCTCATGACAAGTTAATTGCCCTTCATGAACTCGTACAGGAGCAGTTGGACCAGGGGCATTTAGAACCATCTACCAGTCCCTAGAACGCTCCTGTCTTTTGTATCAAAAAGAAGTCTGGGAAATGGAGGTTGCTGCAAGACCTCCAAAAGGTCAATGCCATGATGGAAGGCATGGGGACATTGCAGGTGGGCATACCATCGCCTACCATGCTTCCCGTGGACTGGCCAGTTCTCATTGTAGATCTGAAGGATTGTTTTTTTACAATCCCTCTGCATCCTGATGACAGACCAAAATTTGCCTTCACGGTACCAACAATAAATAATGCAGAGCCCGCACAGTGGTATCAATGGAAATTTTTGCCTCAGGGCATGCATAATTCCCCAGTGTTATGCCAATGGTATGTAGCTCGTGCCTTGTCTGGAGTTCGCAAGCAGTTTCCTGGTGCTCACGTCTATCATTATATGGATGACATTTTGGTGGCTGTGCCCACCCAGGATGAGCTGCTGAGGATACAGTCTCAGTTGTTGAATGCTCTGCATTCTCATGGACTGCAGGTGGATCGAGAAAAGGTACAACAACAACCTCCCTGGAAATATTTGGGGGTCAAAATTCTGGAACAGACAAGCCATAACCAGGAGGTGCAATTTGTGCAATCGGTGAAGACACTGAATGATGCTCAGAAGCTGGTAGGTGTTATCACTTGGTTACGTCCTTACTTGGGACTGACCACAGCACAACTGTCTCCCTTGTTTGAATTGTTGAAAGGGGACACTGACTTAAAGTCACCTCGTGAATTGACCCCTGAGGCACGAAAAGTGCTGGAGGAGGTTCAGCAAGCTGTTTCGGCTCGCCAGGTGTACCGCATTGAACCTTCCATTGATGTCACTGTGTTCATTACCACTCCTGATTTACATCCTACAGGTATCATCGGCCAATGGAATGATGATTGCACTCATCCTCTGCACATCTTGGAATGGGTCTTCCTGCCTCATCAGCCACGTAAGACAGCGACAGCACTGTTTGAATTGATTGCACGCTTAATAATCAAGTGTCGGCAACGCTGTTTGCAATTGATGGGTGCAGATCCCTCAAAGATCATACTCCCAGTTCAGAGGGAGGAATTTGATTGGAGCTATGCGGACGTTTCACTGCAAAGTGCTCTTGAGGGTTTTTCAGGGCAGATCACTCATCATCTGCCTAGCCACAAGCTATTACAAGTGGCCAAAAGTACTCAATTTTCTCTACGACCCAAAAATAGCCAAGAGCCAGTGCAAGGACCCACGGTCTTCACTGACGGGTCGGGCAAAACAGGAAAAGCCATTGTTACCTGGCAGGATGGATCTGAGTGGCAGGTTTTGGAAAGCCATGAGGATGGGTCAGCCCAACTGGTTGAACTAAGGGCTGCTGTCATGGCATTTGAGAAATTTTCCCAGGAACCTTTCAATTTGATCACGGATTCAGCCTATATTGCCAACATCGCACAGTGATTGGGTTGTTCAGTTTTGAAGGAGGTCAGTAACCCTGCCTTGTTTAATTTACTGAAGGCCCTGTGGTCCATACTACATTCTGCATGTACGGAGTCACACTGACTTGCCAGGATTTGTAGTGGAAGGTTACATAAGGGCTGACAAGTTGGCTAACCCAGCGTGGGTAGCCCCTCAGCCTGACGTGCTCACGCAGGCCAAGGCATCACATAAGTTTTTCCGCCAAAATGCACATATGCTGCAGAAGCAGTTCCAACTGATGGCCACTGAGGCTCGTGAGATTGTCAAGTCGTGTGACGACTGTCATGCCCTTGGTGCGCCATTGTTGGCAGGGGTTAAACCCAGAGGCCTTAAAACCTTGGAGCTTTGGCAGACCGATGTTACCCAGGTCGCCAAGTTTGGCCGGCTCAAGTATGTGCATGTCACAGTGGACACATTCTCCTCTGCGATGTGGGCTTCTGCTCACACAGGAGAGAAAGCCCAGTCATTGCCCACTGGAGGCAGGCGTTTGCTGTTCTTGACATACCTTCTGCTGTGAAAACCGACAATGGTCCTGCTTATGCCTCGCAGCAGGTACGGCAGTTCCTACAGTCGTGGGGTGTGTCACATAACTTTGGCATCCCTCATTCTCCGACGGGACAGGCGATTGTAGAACACAATCACGGTACACTCAAGCGTGTTCTTCAGAAACAGAAACGGGGGATGCAGGGTGAAACCCTGCACAGTCGATTGGCAAAGGCTTTGTACACCATCAGTCACCTTATGGTGCCACAGAACTCAAATACTCCTGTCATTTTGAACCATCATCTCTCGTTGCAGGCTTCGGATGGTGGGCAACAGCCTCAAGCGAAGGTATGGGTCCAAAATTTAGTCACCAAGCAATGGGAAGGACGCTATGACCTAATTGGTATGGGGCGAGGGTACGCGTGCGTGTCCACAGACACTGGGACATGCTGGCTACCTTCAAAGTGTGTCCGTCCTGACCTGTGACCGCAGAGGCAGAATTCAGCTGACAGGCAAGGTGGAAGCCATGATCAGCTTGAAAGTCACGAAGTGGATGAATCCTTGAGTGATCACTCTGATGATTCCTCCACAGACAGTGATTGAATTTGTATATATTCCCTTTGTAAATTTGTTCACTTTTCTTTTTCTGTTTTTCTTTTTTTGTAAAGTTAAAAGGGTGAGAAATGGCCCTGGGTTTTCTGAGTTTTTTAAAGCCTTTTGATTGTTTATAAAATGGAGTCAGACTTTTTAGCTACTGCGCAATATTAGGAGCAGTTGGAGCAGTTTCTACCTTTTTCTCACAGATGTAACATAAACAAATCCTTTGTTTTTCATTCTCTGCCCTTGGTTTGCATATTTCTAACCTGAAAACAATTGTAACTGACAGTTGGTCTGGCTATTTGGCTAGGATGTAAAAACTACAGAAGCCAATCCACAGCCAGACCCACAAATGTATAAAAAGTAAGAAATAAACAGGCAGAGGGGCTCTCGGCCTTGGCACAGCCTTGAGCTCACTTGGAGGAACTCTCTGCCCTGCGAAAATCTCTCATCTCCGTGTGATTGCTTTGTGTATTCCGATCACAGGAACCCATTTAGCACTTGAATTTATCACTATTATATACCTCTTACACATTAATTTTCCTACATGGGTTTGATATCTGGTTCCTGTCCTCATAATACATTCTTCCACAATGATTTTAGATTTGAGATCCCACTTCTCTCTTCCTCTTGTTCTTAGACTTTGTGTATTCTGTTCAGTTTGCTTCCATTTTAGAATTTCTAGAGGGCTTAAACTAATTCCTCCCAAGGCCATATTTCGGACATTTGTGTACCTCCACATATCCAGCACTGTTACCCTGGTTTTTCTGAGTTTTTAAAAGCCTTTTGAATTTTCATAAAAATGGAATCAGATCTTTTAGTTACTGTAGAATATTAGAAGCAGTTCTACCTTTTTCCCACAGATCCTTTGTTTTTCATTCTCTGTCCTTTGTTTGCATATTTCTAACCTGAAAACAATTGTAACTGACAACTGGTCTGGCCACTGAGGCTGAAGGGTGGAAACCCCAAAAAGCCAATCTTTGGCCAGACCCACAAATGTATAAAAAGCAAGAAATAAACAAAGAGGCTCTCTCTCCGCTTGGACTCAGCTTTGATCTGGAACGGAGGAACCTCTGCCCTGCAAAACCTCTCTCTCCATGTGACTGCTTTGTGTGTCTCGGTGACACCACACTCGGTTAAATTTAATTCTTGACTGATCCTTTCTACTAAGTCAATGAACAGATTTTTTCCTGATGGGATGTCTAAGCTTTTTTCAACTTTTGTTGTCAACACTTTTGCTTTCATTATATCTCTCAATCCTTTGTGATCTGCTTCAAAGCATGACCAAGTTTCTCCTATAGGACATTCCGCAAATAGACGCTGTGCATAACTAGCTGTGTTTTTTGTGGTATAATAAACTTTTTCATCCTCTTGGCAAGTATTCAACTGGGAGTGGTCAAAGCAGTTTGGGTTCACGTTAGTATGGACCCTGAATAAGGATCTGAGATCCTCTCCATCGTACACTGGATGGTAGCAGCTAGTACAAGCTTTTGTTTCATAGGTGTGCTTTATGAACATCATCAGTACGATCCCTCCCAAGAGTCCGGTATGGGCCATCCTTCCTGGATTTCTTGCTCCGCCTGGCCTTGCCTCTTGGAGTGGAGAGGTCTCCTAAAGAACCCACTTACATGCTTCCCTAATAATTTAGTTGCCTTTAGAAAATGTTCTGTAGGAGATTCACCTTTTTTTTTCCTAAAAAAACCTTATACTCTTTTAATTTATCTATTACTTAAACTTGTTCAAACTGCTACTTATAGAACTTAAAAACTTTTAAAATTTGCATATAAGAAAACTTATACTTTTTAATGTATCTATTACTTAAACTTATTTAAATCGCTACTTACAAAAATTGACTTAGGTTTACATAAATTAAACCCTATTGTGTCATCTCGTTCCCCTCCCCCCCTTTTTTTTTTTTTTGAGTCTGTTGATTATGGGAGGGGCAACTGAAAAAAGGTTTTCACAGTCTCTGTTATCTCTTATTTCTTTTTAAAGGTTAATTTCAAGTATTTTTGTGTGGTGTTACTGTCCACTCGGTTTCATCCGGTGAGGGTGCTGAACTCAGGTTCTCTCCAGGAGGGGGTACTGGCCCTTTAACTCTGGTGATGTGGGTCCATCCTTTTTCTTTAGTGCGCACTGCTGTGTGAGTTGTTAACAGTACTTGGTAGGGACCTTCAAACTTTGGGGTCAACGGGATATTAGTCCACCTTTTGATCAATACCCTATCTCCAGGATTGATATTATGCACATTTGCATCCAAAGGGGAAGTTTGAGGAAGATAGCCTTTCTTTCTGAGATTTTCTAGGATTTGTCCAATGGTTTTTAGATATTTTTTAGTGATTTCCTCTCCTTCCAGGTAGTCTTTAGAACTATAAGGAGATAACAAAAAGGGAAGCCCAAATAACATTTCATATGGTGACACTCCTAGATCTGCTCGTGGCTGTGTTCTGATTCATAATAATGCTAGGGGTAAGCATTTAAGCCAATTTAGTTGAGTTTCTGCTATTAGTTTAGTCAGTACATTTTTAATGGTCTTGTTCATCCTTTCTACTCTGCCTGAGCTTTGGGGATGCCATGGGGTGTGTAACCTCCATTTTACCCCGAAAGCTTGTGTTACCTGTTGTAGAATTTATGCTGTGAAATGTAGCCCTCTATCTGAATGAATATTATTTATCAGCCCATACCGAGGGAGGATATCTTCTAATATTATTTTTGTTACTACTTCTGCTGTTTCCCTTTTCGTAGGGAATGCCTCTACCCAATGGGTAAGGTGATCTATGATCACTAGCAAGTGTTTGTACCCTTGAACAGGGGGCATCTCAGTAAAATCAATTTGCACATTCTGGAAGGGCCTTAAGGCTAATTCCCTCCCTCCAGGCTCAGTCTTCCTCATAACTTTGTGATTTATTTTCTGACATATTATGCATCCCTGAGTAACTGCTTTTGCTAATTTGTGTACTCCAATACATAGGTTTTCCCTTAGGAAATGGTCACATAATCCCTGGGTTCCCCAGTGGGTTGTTATGTGTTTCTCTAAGTATTTTTTGGGCTAGGGCTTTATTCAAGAATTTCCGTCTGTCAGCTGTTAACCATACTCCATGTTCCCCCTGGTGTAATCCTAATTCTTTTATTGCTTTCTGCTCTTTTTCACTAAATACCTGCTCTATCCTTTCTTCTCCTTTTCTTGGTATTTTCTCAAATTTAAGGATTTTTACTGGTTCTCCTGGTTCTAAAGCTGCCTCTCTGGCTGTTTTATTAGCTAACTGGTTTCCCCTTATCTCAGGCGTATTTCCCTTTTGATGCTCTTTTATGTGGACTACTGCAATTTCTACTGGTTTTTGTAAAGATTTTAACACTGACTTTATTAATTCTGTGCGTATTAAGTTTTTCCCTTTTGAATTTAAATATCCCCGTCCTTCCCAAATTTTCCCAAATCTGTGCATGATACCAAAGGCATTTCTAGAGTCTGTGTAAATGGTCCCTCGGTCATCTTTAAGTAAGTCTAGCCCTCTCTTTAGTGCATATATTTCGCAGCACTGCGCTGACCAATTACTTGATAACTTTCCCTTTTCTAAGACAACCATTTTCTCTCCCTCAATCACATAGTATCCGGATGTTCTTTTCCCTTCAACCACTCGGGATGACCCATCTGTGAACAATACTCTCCCACATGGAAGGGATGTGTCTTCTAAATCTTCTCTCACTTTTGTCTGCATATCAATGAGTTCTAGGCAATGACGTTCTATCTCTTCAGTGGGCTCACCAGAGAGAAATTGGGCTGGATTTAAGCTTTTTGATGTTGTTAGTTCCAGGTTATCTGAATTTATCAGTATAATTTCATATTTTAGGATTCTAGAATCTGTGAGACACTTTTGAACTCTTTGGCTTAAGATTGTTTTCAAATCATGTGGAGTATGTATCTTTATCTTTCCCTGTAATGTTAACTTTGGAGCTTCTTCTATCAAAATAACTGTAGCGGCGACTGCTAGGAGGCAAGCTGGCCATCCCCTGGCTGCTGGATCTAGTAGTTTTGATAGAAATGCTACAGGTTTTCGGTATCCTCCCCATTCTTGGGTTAAAACTCCATATGCTATCCCTTCCTCAGTGTTTACAAATAAATCAAACTCCTTTTTAAGATCTGGTAAACTTAAAACTGGTGCTGAGTGTCGCGGTGCTGTCCCTTGCGCAGGTGAGCGTGGCCACGGGCTAGCTCAGATCCCTGCACCCCTCCAACGTAAGTAGGCCGGGGTGGCTGGCTAAGCAAGCCACCTCCTCCCTGTGGGCCTTGTTTCCTCCACGCTAGCGACAGGCAGTAGATGGATATGACGACCACGGCAGCTAAATGAAAGGTGACTCCACTGAGCAGGGTCCAACAGGATTTTATTGTGGGGAGAGGAAGCACAGAGCTCTGCACTCTCTGTCTCGCTGCCCAGAAGAGCCCCGAGAGCAGGTGTGCAAGAGCTTAAAAGGGGAGGCGGAAACAGGGGCGGCTACAACTGGACAGCGAATCATAGAATGGGGGGGTGTAACCGGGGGTGTAAACCATGGAACAGGGGACCAATCACAAAATGCCGGGAGGGGATTTCCAGGGCCCTGGCCTATCACTCAACGCCTCCCCTAGAGTTTTCTAGAAGCTAGGGAAGGGTCCTGGAGTGATAGACAGGGCGCTCAAGGGGAGAGGGAGATGATTGACAATTTGAGTACTGGGGGAAGGGATGATTGACAACAAACGAACTAACTCCACTCAGTGGAAAACAAATCCGAATCATTATAGAAACTGGGGGTAACAAGGAATGAACCAATACATAAAAACCTGTACAAATTTAAATAAAACAAACTGCACACCACCACATCTCCCCCTTTTTTGTTTTTTCAAGAAGAGTTGAACTGGAAGGGAGGAGGGAGGTATTCTGACACAGGGTAGGCCTCTGCAAACCATTCATGTTGGGTAGGGTACCCTAGTCTGTGCTCTTCCTCATCCAGATTTCTTCCTTCTTCTTTTTCTGGGGCCCCCCCCAACATCTCCTCCAACTCCAGCTCTTCTGCTTCATAGTCCGTAGATGGTACTGTGAGGTGATTGACAGTGGGGGAGTGTGTGGTGGCAACCAAATTAAATAACATTTTCTTTAACACATTAAACACAAGTATAACTAACAAAAGAACTAGCAAACATAACAACCCAGTCTTTATTACGGATGAGACCCAGCCGGAAATTCCCCAGTTGGAAAACAGTCCGCTCAGCCAGTCTTCGGTCTCCTTTTTGATGTTGCCAACCATATCCCGGATTTTTTGGATGGCGGCGTGGACGTCTTCAGCCTTCGTTGATAAGTTAAAGCAACACAGCCCTTCAAACTCCTCACACCGGTGGCCATGTAATAGGAGTAGATAATCAATGGCCGCCTGGTTCTGGAGGGTTGCCTGCCTTGTTATCTCCTCATCACTCAGGAGGTTTGCAAGGGCATCTGATGTCAAATTAGCTTGCTTGGCCACCCAGCACTCTAGGTGCGCCAATTCACCTAGAGCCTTTGCAATTGAAACCCACGGTAAAAAGATTGTGACAGCTACTCCTTTAGTTTTCGCCCAATGCACAATTTCTGAGTCACAATCCGGGTTCAATTCTCTCAGATCTCTTTTCTGTAGAGCCGAATGGGTAGAAATTTTCTTTTGACAATTGATTAAAGTAGTTTTGTTGGGTGACAGCAAGCTCAGTCTCCCTAAAGTGCAAGGTCCTCCTACATGGCGAGGGGGGATGCCTGCCCAGGCCCGGTCTCCGCAAATGAAGAAAACCCCCTTTGGGAGGGCCCAAGGTTTACTAGCCCACGTGGATGGCATTTTGATCTTGACGGTCTGCTCACACCAGTTGGTGGACTTAAAGCTGGCTGCGTGGACCCTTGGGTACTGCTTTTCCTGCTCCCTCGAGGGATAGAATTCGAACCTAACACAAAAGGAGGCATTCGCCGAACCTAAAAGCTCTATTTCATTTAAGGGAGAGGTTAAAGAGGGAAGGGTATTGAGATAATGGGACCATAAAACGGAAGGATTTTCAACCAGAAAAATTAACTTGCCCATAACATCAAAATTAAGAAGAGGATTTCTAAAGGACGACGGGCCATCCCGCGCTGCTTTAAAATTGATCTCTCTCATGATCTGCAGGAACTTAGGTGGAAATTCTCGGGGCTTAAAAGGGATCCCCACAAGGCAGGTGGAGAGGGGGCTGTCCGCCGAGGTGGCCGACAGGCAGATGTGGTCCTGCCCCTTCGCCTTCGCCAGGGTGGCCCACACGTTGGCTTTCGGTTGTGGGACCAACCATCCGTCCACGGGGAGACAGAGGCTGAGCATTATCAGAACTCCGAGGGTAAGATGGGAGTTCCTCGGAGTGGGGAATCCGGTCTGGGAGGTCGCCATGCAAACTGAAAAATACTAAACACAAAGGTTATATAAAATGGGAAACAGTAAGGTGAGGGGTGACTCTGCCCAACATTGATGTTATCTTTTTCTCCTTCGCCTCCACGCTGCCTCGGTCACCTGCGGACTGTTGACCTTTTCGGACCCTGAGCCCTTGGGGACGTAGGGCCTTACCCACTTTGATGGAATCCATTTTGGTCCCATGGGGGTGGACACGCAAGCGTACCCACGTCCCCACGTGACCAAGTCATGAGGCCCTTCTGTCTTCCCGGACTCAGGATCCCTGACCATGACCGGGGGTTTCTCTTTGATGGAATACAACGAGCTCGCTCCGAAGTGCCTGATGATAGGTGGATTGAGACCTTCAAATGAACAATTCAAAAAATTGATAGTAAACAGTGCCCTGGCCAGCCTGACCGCTGGTGTTTCGGCCTTAAGGACCCTCTGCTGCTGATGGAGAACTCTCTTGATGGTACCATGGGTCCTTTCCACCATGGCTTGACCTGTGGGGGAGTGGGGGATGCCGGTTTTGTGCTCCACCCCCCATTGCTGCAGGAAGCTGCAGATCTCCCTGGACTTGTACGCCGGGCCGTTGTCGGTCTTGAGTTCCTTTGGGATGCTCATGAAAGAGAAGGCATGGATGAGGTGTTTAATAACATCCCCTGCCCTCTCCCCTGTGTGGGCAGAAGCGAAGACAGCTCTGGAAAACGTGTCGACGGACACATGGATATGCTTTTGGCGGCCGAATTGTGGGAAATGTGTGATATCGGTTTGCCACACCTCGCAGCTCCTCAGTCCTCGGGGGTTAACCCCTGCATGTAAGGTGGGTACAGCGTGCTGGGAGCAAGATGGACATGCGGCCACAATCGCCTTGGCCTGTTCCCGTGTTAGGTGAAAGCGGCGAACAAGGCCCGGCGCATTCTGATGGAAAAGTTGATGACTGAGTTTTGCCTGCTCAAAGATGTTTGGCAGGGGGGCCATCTCAGCAGGGGCAGCAAGGGCATCAGCCTTCCTGTTCCCTTCTGTGATGAACCCAGGCAAATCAGTGTGTGACCTCGTATGCATCACAAAGAATGGTTGCTCTCGGTGGGAGACCAATTTAACTAATTTCAAGAGCAATTCATACAAGGCTATGTTAGACACTTCCTGCAAAATGGCTTGATCGGCTCTGGACACCACCCCCGCTACGTAAGCAGAGTCTGTAACTAAATTGAAAGGTTCGGGAAACTTCTCAAAGGCCCTAACGACTGCGGCCAACTCAGCTACTTGAGGTGATCCTTCCACCTCAGCGACGTCCACCTCCCACTGCTGAGTCTGAGGGTCTTTCCAAGTCATAACTGACTTGTGGGACCTTCCGGACGCGTCTGTAAAAACAGTTAAGGCCTTGAGTGGCCTCCTACTTCGAACCTCTTTTAATGACAATACAAATTTAGCCTCCTGATTAAAAATTTTGTGGGCAGGCCGATGAATTGAAATTTGCCCAGTAAAGGAGTCCAAAGCGAACTGCAGTGCTTCATTTTCTTGAAGCAAGTGTTCTAACATGGCTTTTGAAATTTGGCCCGATAGTAAACCAATTGGGATGTGGATGCAAATGAAGTCACAACCGGCCAGTTCTCTGATTCGGAGCCTTGCCTTCCGAATCAGCTCCGCCACCAGCTCTTGTGGCTGAGTCATCCTTTTGGACCTTTGATGACTCAGGAAGACCCACTCTATGATGGAGAGTGGATCGTTCCCTTCTCAGTCCTTTTTCGGGATGTCTTTCCACTGAAAGATCATCCCGTGGAGGTGCGGCAACTTTCCCATTATAATAAATTTGAAAGGCAGCTCAGGGTCAAATCGATGAGCTTGCCTTGAGGACATGGCGTCCTGAATCTTTTCCAAAGCTTTCTCCGCTTCTGGGGTAAGAGCCCTAGGAGAACTGAGCTCCTCTCCACCTTTCAACAAATTGAAAAGGGGGGCTAGGTCTTCGGTGGTCAAGCCTAGCCAGGGCCTTACCCAATTTAAAGCCCCACATAGTTGATGGACATCTGCGAGGGAACTCACCTTTGTCTTAATGGCCAATTTTTGCGGTACAATGGACCGCTTCCCAATCTCCAGCCCGAGGTACTTCCAGGGTGGCATCCTCTGAACTTTCTCCTCTTGCAGCTCGAAACCTGCAGCAACCAATGCATTGATGGTCAGGTCAAGCGCATGTGAGAGCATGTCATCACTCGGAGCACACGCCAGGACATCATCCATATAATGATGGATGATGGCCTGTCCCGCGGCTGCGCGGACAGAGGACAGCAAGGAAGCCACATACTACTGGCAGATAACTGGGCTGTTCTTCATCCCCTGAGGGAGTACCCGCCAGTGATAGCGCTTCCTTGGGCTTCCCGGTTGATGGTGGGAACCGAGAAGGCAAAACATGGGGCATCGTCTGGGTGGAGAGGAATTTGGAAAAAACAATCTTTGATGTCAATGATAGCCAATTGCCAATTTTGGGGGAGCATGGTTGGGGAAGGCATACCTGGTTGGAGAGATCCCATGTCCTCAATAACTTTATTAATTTGGCGGAGGTGCTGGAGGAGGTGCCACTTGTCTTTCCCCAGCTTTTGAATTACAAAAACTGAGGAATTTCAAGGGCTGTCTGTTTCCACAATGTGACCTTTTCTCAATTGCTCCTCCACGAGCTCCTCGAGCGCTTTTAGTTTTTGTTTTGAAAGCGGCCATTGCTCCACCCAAACTGGATCATTGGTAAGCTAATTAAGTTTCTTTGTGGGACGCTCTTCAGTGGTCGCTGTGGAAATGTCCACTGAGGGGTCTGGTATGTCAATTTTGACCCCCCATTGGGCCATGAGATCCCTGCCAAGCAAAGGTTCCTTATAGTTTAAAACAAAAGGGCGGATATTCGCTAATTGCCCTTTTGGCCCCTTAATTTGTACCACACTCTTTGATTGTCAGGCCAATTGAAGCCCTCCAACACCCTGTACGTGTCCAGCCACGTCCTGCAACGCCCAATGTGACGGCCAATCTCTAGTTGGTACAATCGTCACATCTGCCCCTGTGTCCAAAAGACCGGTGATATTGAGTGTCTCCCCACCCACTGTGAATTCGCAAGCTACCCGGGGCCTTTCTTCAGTGATGGCCTGCACAGGGCAGGCCATTAAGACTGCTGATGTATCATTCGGCTCTCGGGTAGGGATAACTTGTGCGACTATTTGGCCTTTTGGGAGAAAGGTCGGTGGATGTGTACAACGCAGCCAGAGAACGAGATTCTCAGGGTTGTTGGTTAAAATCCCTGGGAGAATCTCGATCTCTTGCGGGGTGTACTTACAATCCCCGATGACAACAAGCTCTTTCCCTCTGACTGGCCAGGCACCTTGCTCGTTGAAATTGATCGAAAGGAAGGTCCAATCCGTGGTGGTTATATGGACACCTTCGGTGAGCTTTAGCCTGAAAGGTTCTTCCTTAGAAGATGTTATTAAAATAGACTTAGAAAGGTCATGGTCAGTTATAGTTGTCACGTCTGGTAGGTCCTGTCCGGTGTGTTTGTCACTTTCTGATTTAGGCAGCGTATCATTGGCGCTCGATGTTACTCTCCCCTCTCCCACTGCCTGGTCCGCCCTATTTTTATCACCGCGCCGGGCGGACCTGCGCTCCTCCCTTAGTTTAACTGACGGGCTTCATTGCCTGTCTCTCCATCCTCCCACTTCCCCTGCCTCCCCCTTTTTTATTTTTCAATGCCTCTATCTCGTCCCTCAGTGGGCAGTTGTTCGCCCAGTGTCCCAGCTCCCGGCAGATGACACATCTGTTGTTATTTCGGGGGGCATACGGTCTGCGTTGACGATCCTGATGGTTGCCGGAAATGGCTGCTACCCTTGGTGTTCTGGGTTTTGGGTCCTGGTCATTGCCTTGCATGAAGGGGACTTTCAATCGGCACACCCTTAGCATGTCCTGGAGGGTCGGAGGAGGGTCCAACGGGAGGCTGAGAATGGCTGTTCGGCAGAGGCCGTTCGCATTTGCGAAAACCATCTCCCTGAGAATCCCATCTCTCACGGCCACATCCGATACCTGGGTTTCAATCGCTCGGGTGAGCCTCTCAACAAACTTGGTGAATGTCTCTTTGGCCCCTTGCGTGATCTTATAATAAGGCAAGACCGGACCATCCAGCACCATGCTAAAAAATGCAGTGACCACATGCTCCCTTGTTACTGCGAGGGCTTTGATGGGGATTCCCGACGCTTGGTCGGAGGGGTCCATCCACCTCCCCTCACCCATAAGATGTTCAAGGGTGAGGGCATTCCCGTTCTCGTCGATCGCGGTCTCCGGATCGACAAGGAGTCCCGGCAAGGCCTCCCTTAGCAACTGCCTCCATGCTGCTTCCCACAACTTGAACTCAGTGGAGTCCATGAGGCAGGAGAACAGCTGCCTAAGGTCCACCGGAATGACTACGGCGGCTTCGAGATCTGAGCGGAGCAACCCTCTAAAATAGGGGCTGTCCCGCCCGTAATCCCGGTGAGCCTTGCAGAGATCCCTGATGGTAGATTGGGAGAACGGGTGGTGGATGGCTCGGACATTGTGCCCTCCTCGGGAAGCTTTATAGACTACTGGGGTCACTGAGGGAACGGGGGCAGGCAGTTGCGTTTCTATAGTTTCCGGCCCTGGCCCCACCCCATCCGGACCCAGACCGTGGGAACCGGAAGTCAAAGAGGCGGATCTCTTGATGGGGGGAGTGGTTTGGGAAGCCGATGATGTAATGTGGGCGTTCCCATGGGAGGGATAACTGGGAGGAGCTGAAGGTGGGATTTTTGGGGAGGGCGGAGGCATGGGCAGAGCTCTTTTGGGAAGGGGTGGGGTTTGGGAAAGGAAGGGGTTGGACACATCAGGGGCGGGAAGAAAGGGGTTTAGGGAAGAAGAAGAGGGGGATGGGGAGAGCCGCACCATGCGGGGGTGGATGGGGAGAGCCGCACCATCCCCACCATCTTGGGGATATGGGGTAGGGAGGCCATTTTGTGGTGGGGGGTACTCGGGCAAATTAAACTTAACTCGGGTTTTGTTAACTTGGGAAGATGTGGACGGGTGGAGGTCTTGAGCCACCTGGCCAGGGTTGCCCAAGACACCCCGAGCAGTCCGGCCAGGACTACCCGGGCGGGGGGATCGGGGGGTCTTGAGGGAGCCTGAGCCAGCAGGCATAATTCCTGCTGCTCCCTTCAGGATCCCCTTCTGGGGACGAGGGGAAGGATTACGGGGACAGGGGGAACAGGGGGCAGGTCATCCAGGGCTAGGCTGTTTCTGAACCTCCCTCTTTAATTTTATAACAGCAGCTGAAAGCTGTGTGGTCAAATTATAAAATTTTGTAGCTTGTTTGTCCCCGGAGAGAGCCAAATCATGAATTTTATTACTTACAGCCTGCCAAAATTTGGGACTGTAAATCTGTTCCGGGGACGTCTGTGGGAAGTGCAGGAACATCCACCTGACAAACCTTTTGAGCTCGCCCTTTGAAATTTTTAACTCGGCGAGCTCAACAACTGAATTCAAACTATAGTACAACCCTTTCTGGGCAGCAGAGAGCTTGGCACCCATCTCTCTATCACTCTGCCACCCACCCCCTAACACCCAGGCAAACTTAAACTAAACTTAAAGCAAAACCGTGGGTTGAATCTAGCCGCAATGAAATTAAAATCAGTGGCTAAAATCCGAATGCCCTACCACTTTCTCTTTAACTGAAAAGATAAACAACTAAAAAGAACAAAAGCGTGTCCCTAGGAGGGTTCTAACAGGGGAATGGGGCAAACCACCACCCCCTGGGCCGCGCGCAGCCTAGAATTCCCCCCACTCCTGGGGAATTCCTTCCCCGAAACACCCTTTCCAAAAGTAAGCGCCCTCACAAAGAGCCACTTACCCCCTCCTGGGACGATGGAGAAGCCTGGGGTCGAGGGATTAGCTGCCCGAAGAGGACTCCGAGGGCGCTCCGGAGCTGTCCTCTTCTCCCCTGGGAGCAAAATAGAACCGCTCGACCGGGGGTAGTGGGGTGTCCAAGGATTTCTTCAGCTGTACTTGCACAGCCTAAATCCGTGCCATGGGGTCGACCTCGTCGCCGGGGAGGGCCCCACATTGGGCGCCAGACTGCTGTCGCGGTGCTGTCCCTTGCGCAGGTGAGCGCGGCCACGGGCTAGCTCAGATCCGTGCACCGCTCCAACGTAAGTAGGCCGGGGTGGCTGGCTAAGCAAGCCACCTCCTCCCTGTGGGCCTTGTTTCCTCCACGCTAGCGACAGGCAGTAGATGGATATGACGACCACGGCAGCTAAATGAAAGGTGACTCCACTGAGCAGGGTCCAACAGGATTTTATTGTGGGGAGAGGAAGCACGGAGCTCTGCACTCTCTGTCCCGCTGCCCAGAAGAGCCCCGAGAGCAGGTGTGCAAGAGCTTAAAAGGGGAGGCGGAAACAGGGGCGGCTACAACTGGACAGCGAATCATAGAATGGGGGGGTGTAACCGGGGGTGTAAACCATGGAACAGGGGACCAATCACAAAACGCCGGGAGGGGATTTCCAGGGCCCTGGCCTATCACTCGACGCCTCCCCTAGAGTTTTCTAGAAGCTAGGGAAGGGTCCTGGAGTGATAGACAGGGCGCCCAAGGGGAGAGGGAGATGATTGACAATTTGAGTACTGGGGGAAGGGATGATTGACAACAAACGAACTAACTCCACTCAGTGGAAAACAAATCCGAATCATTATAGAAACTGGGGGTAACAAGGAACGAACCAATACATAAAAACCTGTACAAACTTAAATAAAACAAACTGCACACCACCACAGCTGAGGATAATTTCTCTTTTAGATCTCGTAGCTGCTTCTCATCACTCTCTGTCCAATTCATTGGTTCCTGGTTTATTCATTTATCATAAAGAAATTTGACCCCTTGAGTGTACTTATCTATCCAGTGCTTGCAGTATCTGAACAGGCCTAGAAGTTTCCTTATGTCTCTCTTAGTTTTTGGAGGTGATACAGATACTATTCCTGAAATTCTTGCAGGGCTTAACCTTTTACTCCCCTTTTTTAATTATGTGGTCTAAATAACTGACCTCAGTTTCCACAAACTGTAGTTTACTATGAGATACTTTTAACCCCTTTTCTCCAAAAAAGTTTAAAAGTTGTATACTTACATTTTTAACTTCTTTCTCCATCTCCTTTCTTCTCGACTTGGGTCCCACCCTGGGTCAGTTATCGGTAATTTATGATCTCCAGGTGGCCCTAACCTATTTTCCCTTTCCCAGATTCTGATACTTGCTGTTCTGATCATTCATATTTCCTCAGGGGTGAACAAGATGTTTAATATAGAATCTAACTCTCCCCATGTATAAACATTGGGTCCAAGGAATTGGTCTACCTGTGTGGCAATACCTATGGGATCTTCAGCTAAATTTCCTAGCTCTTTCTTAAATCCTCTTACCTCAGAGGCTGTTAATGGGGCATTTACAAATCCTACTCCTCCAATCACTCCTCCCATACACACTTCCCTGAGGGGAAAAAGTCTTTCTGGCTTTAAGGCTTTTGACCTGGTGTTACAATAGGGTCCTTCACTCACATTATTAACTGGTAACACTGTCTGGATTAAGGATTTCTGGGGGTTTCCAGGAGAATGGGATGACTCATGGGAGTCTGTAGGGGTTCTGGTTAACTCCCAATTAGGGGGTGGCAGGGGAATTGCTGTAAGTGATGGGGAAGTAGTAAAATCTGTAGGAGGAGAAGCAGAGGATGGTACTGTGGGAGGAAGGGGGACTAGGGAAGAGGTTGTGTTTTGGGAGACTGAAGGGGTTATACTGGGGCTAAAGAACCTTGACTTTGATTTGGGGTGGAGGAAGGTTTAATTGGGGTTGTTAAGGGATGGAGGGAGGAGGCTAATAACCAATGAGGAAGGAAGGTATTGGAAGAAGGTGGCAAAGGGGCTGTTGGGAGAGTAGGGGGAGAAGGTACTAAGGATTGAGGAGGAGAGGTGTTAAGGAGGGGTGATGATGGAACCACTGGGGGAAGAGGAAGAGAGGGTTCTGAAGGAGTTTGAGTTTGACTCAGGGAAGTTAGTAGGGGAACTGGGACAGGATTTTGAGGGACTTGGGGCACTTCTGGGTAAATTGGAGGGGGTAAATGATCTAGAGGGTCCCATCTTTTATTAGTTTCCTTTCTTTCTTCTTTCTCTTCCTTTCTTTCACACTTTTCTTTTAATTTGCACTTTTATATTCTTGCTACTTGTGTCTTTCTTTTGCCAACAAACAGCATAGGCCAACTGGTTTACGTCTGGATCTTCCTGAGTTCTTAGGTACTGATTTAACTGATAGCACATCCACTCATCATGTATTCCAAACCATGGCCACTCTCCTGGTAATTTTAATTTTGGCCAGACTTATGTGCAATAAAACACCATTTTAACCTGATCCAGTCCTTTTGTGACCTCTAAAGAATCCCATTTAGCTAAAAGTTTTTCTAAGAGACTACCAGGTGGAATACTCTTCACTTTGTTATTTTCCTTTTGGGATTTCTTCTTACTAGTACATTGTCCCATTTTCTTTAGACTGAAAATTAAAATTTCAAAGGTGCCCTCTACTGACAGGCAACACAGGTTTTTGAGCAAAAAAAAAATTCTTCGGCTTTTTTCACTCTACTTCAAACCTCTTGACTTAATTCTTGAACGCTTCAACATAAAACTTCTAACCTTTATGCTTTTCCACTCTTTCCTACACTTTTGCTTTCATTTAGGGAATAAACTCTCTCTCTTTCTACTCACTTTCCCTAACCTTCTTCACTTTCTTGGACGCTCACACTTTACTTACACCAGGGGCTCAGACTCTCTTCTGACCCCTTTGAGGTGAGTCCTAATGACCTCACCTCCTATGTACCCCCGCACCTTGCCTCACCCCTGAGACTCTGGACACGCTTTGCGGCGCACGACAGGGTCCCTAGTACTAGCATCCCCTTCCGGGCCTCAGGGCCTTCCCACGCCTTGGCTCCTCGCCAGGCTGGACACCTTCAGTCTGAACCCTGGCCTAGACTGCCCTGTCACTAGTACCATTCCCCTCTTCACTTTTTGAAACAAAGGTAAGAGGTCAAGACTCTGTACGGGTTACCTGGGGGGGTATCTCTTCCTTGTTTCCAAGAATCGTCCTGAGCAGGGCCCGACCCCTTTGCCTTCCACCAGGACTGGCTTGACTACTTCTCCCCAGTGAAGCAGCCTCGGCAAGAGGGATGAGTGCGTGTGTGCAGGATGCCCACCCTGCCTCCAAGCTGACTCCCCACCCCGGTGTCCTCAGGCTATGGGTTTACGGCCTCCTCCCTGAGACCACGGCAGCACACCCTCTCCGGTGTGTCTGGCTCAGTTCTGGGAAGCAGGGACTCTCATGAGCTCTTGGCACTCGCAGTGTCTGGGGACACCCCGTCAACCCTGGTACAGTTTTCCCGCCCCTCCAGGGATTCTAACCCCTCTTAGGCTACTCTAGCCCTTATGGGGGGGGACCTGCCCCTAATGCGTGCCACTCACACTCTATTTTCCCCTGCACGCCCAGGGGAGGGGTCTTTCTGCCCCTAATGCGTGCCACTCACACTCTATTTTCCCCTGCACGCTCAGGGGAGGGGCCTTTCTGCCCCTAAGGAGACACCTCACTCACTAATTTCTTTCGCTTCCCCCTTTTCCCGGCCGGCCCCCTCGCAGTACCGAGTGGTCCACACTCGCTTCAGAGGTCCAAGCTGCTGGCCTCTGCCTCACTCACACTCCCACTTGCACGTCTCCTTTACCCGCTGCAAGAATGCTCACCCTCTGGCGCAACTCTTCATTGCCAGTCCCAGGCTGCTCCCACTTGGCCAGCTGTCCCGGAGGTCCGAAGGGCGAGTGGCCATCCCGTCTTCGGTCTCTCTTCAGGCGTGGCCAGATCCCATGGACTAGCCCCCAAAAATTGTTCAGGAAAAAAACAGAGAGAGAGTCAGAGACTTGCTCTTTTGTATGTTTCTTTAGTATCAAGCTTGGCTCAGGGGAGGAGCTTCCTTGCTCCCTTGGCAACGCTGAGGAGGAGGTACACTGAAAGGAGGACTCCCACACCCCTCGCGGGCTTTTTCCCCTTGCTGGGGAGTCCGTTTCGCTTTGCTAATCAGGGGTCATCCAGCAATGGGGGACTCCTTCTCAGGTCATGGCGACTAAATAAAGCTGCTTCGGCAGACCCCCGTACCTCTTACACTAGTCTAAAGTGCAACTACAGTCCTGGATTTTACTTTAGTTCCCTGCTTTTCAGAGTCTCTTGTTCTTGAGTTGTTCCCAGAAGTCCAGTGTTCTTTTTATTTGCATATTCAGACGCTATCTGATGAATGGGAGCAGAGATATAGGTAATAAGGTGAATTCTTAATTAACAAACAAGTAAATAAGGTGATTAATCAATATTAAAATAGGAATAAAGCAAATTCTTTAAACAGAACTAGCATTAACAATCTTAATGGAATTACTTAACAATTAAGTAACTAAAACATAGATCATTTGAATAGAACTTGTTTATAACAGGTGGGCTTCCCTGATATATTCCTGTGGAGGAGTCCAATATGTCCATATCTTGCTTTCTCTCCATGGGAGAGCATGGTCTTCTGTGAGGGCCCTAGGGGCTCCCGCAATGGGAGAGTTTGCAGTCACTTTAAGGGCAGTGTTAAAACTAAATTCTAACATGTTTTGCACAGAAAAGTGAATGCCATTCTTCATTATTTAGTTCAAAGATCAGACTGAAAACCACCAAAATTGTCTGCCAGTAATAAGGAACAGAAACCTCGAATTTAAAAAAATTAACAATTATTATTGTCATTTGCACAAGTGCCTATTTTATAACATGGACAGTAAATTGCTTTCTGACACTGGGATGCATAAATGCTCATCCCTTCCTTTCAAATATAGAATGATGGCAATATGGACGTAGATAAGATTTTACTCTGTTTTAGAGGAGGACCAAGTGATAATGTCATTAGAAGGCTGTAGGTTGCATGCAGCTGGTGATTTTTTAGTATTTCTATATTAGTATTTTTCGATTATGTAACCTGAAAATATGCGTTGTATTTAATCTCTTGAAAGCTGTTTTTTGGGAGATGTTTTATCTTTCTTACTTGTGGCGCGGGGGGGGGGGGGGGGAGGGGGGAGGAGATGGGGGGAGGGAGTGGATGTCTTCTGATAATGACACAGCCATTAAAACCAGGTGGGGCACTGTTTCTTATCTCTTTCACCTCATCCTCCAAGGGACATCTTATGATAATGGACCATTAGGGCCCACCAACGACATGACACAGTCCATCATCCCATTGTAAGATGCTCCACCCAGTGGAGGTGGAGCCAACTGTTCCTAGCTAGATAAAAACTGGGACTGAAGGACACAAGGTATCCAGTTTTTCCACTGGATTCCTGGAGGAAGACTGGTCCCATCTCATTGCCACTGGACTTTCTACAGAACCATCTCTACTCCACAGAACCACATCTGTTACTCCCGGAAGACTTATTATTTGGACTGTTTCCAACACCTGACCAACAGGGTGCCAGATTGTATCCCTGACTCTGTCAGGGTTTTTCCAGGATTTTTGTTTGTTACCTTCCTTGTCGTTTTGTACTATTACATTTGTATTTTCCTTTTTTTAATATCCCTAGTAAAGAACGGTTACTCTTATTCTCATATCTTTGCCTGAAAGCCCCTACTTGCAAAATTATAATAATTTGGAGGGAAGGGGGTTTACATTCTCCATTCCAAGGAAGGCTCTAGCTTTCCCTGGCAGACAAATGTCTTTCAAAACCAAGAAAATTTCCCACTGCTATTATCACCAATAATGCTCTAAGTGAAAGCAAAAGCAAAAAATCAGATAAAATGGTAACTTTAAAAGCAGATCTAGAAGGTCTAGTTCATACTGTGACTGTTCTCTTAGTGCTGATGTTGATCCCTTTGCTTTTATCTCTCCCCTTTGGTTTTTATTTTGCCTCAAAACAAAACCAGCAAAATTAATCCAAACCTTCCCCTGTAACATCCAGCATTCATTAAAAGGATAGTATGAAAAAAAAAAAATCCATTACATCTTCCCCCAAGAAACTACTTTGTGGGGTGTCAAAAAAGCCCACAATGTAAAGCAAGAACTTTTTTAATACGGAAGTTAACATGTCAGGCACTCCTGTCTTCAGCACTTTACATGTGTGATGCATTTACTTTAAAACCAAAACCAAAAGACAAGTAAAATAGATTGGATTTTTTGACAAGAACAAACCCAGTCAAAATATTGAAGGCAGCCTAAGAAACAAGTGATTTCATTACTTTTCTACCAGGAGGGAATGGATGGAAAAGAATGGCAGTGCTGTACAGAGGAAAATTACAGTCCTTACAAGGTGGCTTCATAAGGAGGAGAATCAGGACCTCATAGTCTTGATTTGCTGCTGTTAAAATATCCAGGGATTTTGCAATATTTGATTTGCATTCCCCAGTGAAAGTTTTATAGTCAGTTTTATAGTAAGACAATTCCCCCCCCCCCCCAGGCTACTACAGCTTTTGCAGAAACATGCATAGGATTTGTAGGTAGTCCAGAAATATGACAGAAATATAAAATACGTGATATTAAGTTCTATGGGGTTTGTGGGGGTTGGGGAGGGAGGATTGGAGGCTTGTTTTGGTTTTTGCTTCTTGTTCTTTCCTTTTTAGGTTTATTTTTCCATTTTCTGCATTGTACTTTTGGCATATTAGCATGCCTTTAAACTCACATCTTGCCTTCTCAGTGTACTGCTTTAATGGTGCATTTTGTTTCTCCAGTCTTTTCACCTTTTCCTTTTCCTTTAACCTATTTCTATTTTATTTAAATAGAAAGTATTTTATAACACTTTATGACCAAATCAGAACACAGCAGTCAAAAAAATGTAAAAAAGTGACTAAACTATCCTATCTACGCTAAACTGACTGTCATGGGAACATGCATCCCAAGTATTCTGAGAAAGGACACTTTGAATGTTTATTTGCTGCTTATAGTCCCAAGACTCACATTCCATGTGAGTAGAGCTGAAAGCTGTAGGAACCCTGGGAAGGACTGAGTACGACTACTGTGCAACTAGCAGAAAAGAAACTAAACCCAGGTCTGCATGAAGATTCTTCTTTTCAGTGTGACTGCCCTGGCACATATTCCAAAGAGAAAGCATTCCTTTCAGGAGCCAGACATCACAGAACTTCCTCATGTGACCAACATCAAAATAATCTGTTTATTTGTATTTATCCCCTCTTAACAAGGTTGGTTTGTCTGGGTGGAAGGAGCTCTACATCTTGAGTCAGACACGAAAGTAAAGAGCTGCCAAGCATGGTCTCTGATGGGTCCACATCCACACTGAGTAGAATTCCAGTCCTGCAGAAACACAGGAATCTAGATCAGAAAAGGCCTCTTGAGTCAAACTTTTTCCCCAACTCTTTCTTTCCTCACTCTCTGCCCCAAAAAGGCCATTCAAAATAAAATAAAAGAGCTGTTGCCAGGCAACATCTCACCACATCTTGAAATCAATTTTGCTCTGTGGATGCTAGATGCTGAAGTCTGTATGGATGTATTAGGCACAAGACAATTATTGAATTGCTAATGAGAAAAGAATAATCACACCTTTCTTAATCATATATGCACTAGATAGAAATCAGGCTCATTAATTATTAACTACCTTTCCAATCAGGTTTTTCATTAATCTTCATAGAATGTGAGTTTGAAGTACAACAAATCCCTCTAAATTTATGGGGCCTGATGGGATTAATCTGAGGCTACTCAAAGAGCTGGCTGATGCCATTGTGAAACCCCTCTTGATTTTTGAATGGTCTTGGGAATCAGGAGAGGTCTCTGTGGCTTGGTAGCTGGAAAACAATGTCCCAATTTCCAACAAGGGCAAGAAGGATGACCCTGGAGACTACAGGCCTGTCAATCTTACTTCAGCACCTGGTAAAATTATGGAGAATATTTTTCTGAGAGGTAGTGAAAAACACCTAGAGGACAATGTAACTATTTGGTCACAGCCAGCACAACTTTCTGAGGGAAAGGTCTTGCTTGTCAAACCTAATTCCTTTTGTGACAAGATAAGCCACCTACAGGATCAAGGGATGCCAACTGATGTGTTTTGGATTTCAGTAAAGTTTAGGAACCTGTCTCTCATAGGGTCCTTCTGGACAAAATGTCCAGTCCACAGCTGTATAAACATATCAGGCAATGGGTGAGCAACTGGCTCACAGGTCAGGCACAAACAGTTACAGTGACTGGGGTGACATCACACTGGTGACCTCACACTAGCAGGGTTCCACAGGGCTCCATCCTTGGCCTTGTGCTTTTCAACATCTTCATAAACAACCTTCATACAGGAATGGAAGGGAGACTCAGAAAATATGCAGATGATACCAGACAGGGAAGAGCTGTTGACCCTCTCAAAGGCAGGGAGGCCCTGCAGAAAGACCTTGATGAATCAAAAGGCTGGGCAATCATCAATGGTGTGGAGTTCAACAAAGGAAAGTGCTGGACTCTGCACCTGAGATGGGACAACCCTGGATATATGGATGGACCAGGGAATGAGATGCTGGGGAGAAATGCCCTGAAAAAGGACCTGGGGATCCTGGTCGATGGCAAGTTGAACATGAGACAGCAGTGCCCTGGCAGCCAGGAGGGACGTCCCTGTCCTGAAAGGGCACCAGGACCAGCATCACCAGTAAGGCAAGGGGGTTATTGTCCAGCTTTGCCCTGCAGTGGAGCAGCCTCACCTCAAGTCCTCAGGGCAGTTTGAGGCACTAGAGTGTAAGAAAAGCATTTGACTATTAGAGGACATCCAAAAGAGGCCATGAAGATGGTGAAGGGCCTTGAGGAGAAGCCTTGTGAGAAGTGGCTGAGGGTGCATGGTCTGTTCAGCTTGGAGTAAAGGAGACTTGAGGGGAGACCTCACTGGGGTCTGAAACTTCCTCGTGGGGGGAAGAGGAGGGGCAGACACTGATCTCTTCTTTGTCATGACCAGTGACAGGACCTGAAGTAATGGCGAGAAGTTGTGTTAGAGACATTTATGTTGGATATAAGGAAAATGTTTTTCCCCCAGAGGGTGTTTGAGCACTGGAACAGGGTCCCCAGGGAAATGGTCACAGCACCTGAGTTCAAGAAGTGTTTAGACAATGCTCTTAGGCCCATAGTGTGATTTTTGGGATTGTCTTGCGCAGGACCAGGAGACAGACTTGACAATCCTGGGTCTCTTCAAGCTCTGGATATTTTACAGCAACTGGTAACAACACATTTAAAAAAAGGCTGAGAAGGCTTTTTTTTGCCTCAGTCTTCACTGGCAGTCTCTATTCCCACACCTCTTGAGCGGATGCACAGCAATATGGGGTATAGGTATGGAGAGCAAAGTCCTTCCTGCTGTTATAAAAGACCATGTCCAGGACCACCAGAGGAACCTGAATGTGTTTAATTCTATGGGACCTGATGAGATTCATTCAAGTCCCAAGGGAATTGGCTGGTGTAGCTGCCAAGCCACTCTCCATGAAATTTGAAAAGACATGGCAATCAAGTGAAATCCCAGGTGACTGAAAAGGGAAAACATTGTACCCATCTTTAAAAAGATTAGAAAGGATGATCCCATGAACTCCAAATTGTCAGCCTCTGTGTCTGGGAAGATCATGAACAAATCCTCCCAGAAACTCTGCTAAGGCTCATGGAAGACAGGGAGGTGATTCCTGACACCCAGCACAGCTACACCAAGGGCAAGTCCTGTCTAGCCAACAAATTGACCCTCTCTGAGGGGGTGAATATACCAGTGGACAAGGGAAAGGCTGAAGTTTTCACTTACCTGGAATTCTGTAAATCTTTGACATCCTTCTCTCTAAATTGGAGAGACGTGGATTGCATGAATAGAGTGTTCATTGGATAAGCGCTTGGTTGGATGGTCACAACCGAGCACTGTAGTCAACAGCTCAGAGTGCTGATGAACACCAGTGACAAGTCGTGCCTCTCAGGGTTCTGTACTGGGACCAGTTCTATCTAATATCTTCATTAATGGTACAGATGAAGGGTTTAAGTGCACCTTCAGTGAGTGAATCTGCAGATGACACCAAGCTGAGTGCTGTAGTTGACACTCTTGAGGGACAGAATGCCATCCAGAGGGCCCTGGACAAGCTTGAGCAGTGGCCCATGGGGATCTCATGAAGTTTAACAAGGCCAAGTGTCCTGGATTGGGGCAGCCCGCAGTGCCAGCCCAGGCTGGGGATGAACAGATCGAGAGCAGCCCTGGCCAGAAGGACTTGGGGGTGCTGGGGGTGGGAACTGGACATGAGCCAGCCATGGGCACTCCCAGCCCAGAAAGCCAAGTGTGTCTTGGGCTGCACTCAAAGGCCCATAGGCAGCAGGGGAGGGAGGGAATTATTCCCCTCTGCCTCATTCTGGTGAGACCTCACCTGCCTCCAGCCGTGGGATCCCAACACAGGAAGGACATGGAGCTGTTGGAGGGAATCCAGGGGAGGGACACCAAGGTGATCAGAGGGAGGGAATACTTCTCACAGGAGAAAAGGCTAAGAGAATAGGGATGGTTCAGCCTGGAGAAGAGTAGACTCTTAGGGTTACCTAATTGTGGCCTTCCAGTTCCTGAAGGGACTCCACAAGAAGGATGGAGAAGGACTTCTTACAAGAGCTTGCAGTGACAGGACAAGGGGAAATGCCTTCAAATTGAAAGAGTAGGTTTAGATTGGATATTAGGAAGAAATATTTTTCTATGGGGGTGGTGAGGCACAGGTTGCCCACAGCAGCTATGGATGCCCCATCCCTGGAAGTGTTCAAGACCAGGTTGGATGGGGCTTTAAGCAACCTGGTCTCGAGAAATTTATCTCCTTCCTTGGCAGGGGGTTTCCATCAGGAAACCAAATGATCTTTAAGGGCCCTCCCAACACAACCATTCTATGATTCTGTTAGATCAGGTAACCATTCTCCTGAATAATTAGAAAAGGAGATCAGCATTATAACTGAGATTCTTCAGTGCTCTTGCTACCTAACCATTAATTCATTGGTACTTCAATAAGTATAAAAATATTTTCCTTGAAATGCATGTTTTAAATCAAATAGTTACTACAGTGCTCTGGTTTTATTTCTCAGTCAAAATTTTGCATTTTTGCTCAGTTATCTGTTGTAACAGAGCTCCCTACTTTCAGATGGAAACAGAAACTGAACTATGCAATTTCATTTTAATCTTAATAATGAAGAGAGAAATAAGAATAGGAAAGACTAATTGATCATCTAGGGTGAAGGAGATTTTACTTCATTTCCTTTTTCCTAATTAAATAATTTAATACTGAATGAGTTAAACATATATATGGTAGAGTTGGCTCTATCATCAGCACAATGTCAGTATAAAATTATTGTTTTCCTTCAGTTTTAATTGCAAAATTGTAATGTGCACAGGAACCATTTATTAAAAACCATACTAAATTGTTTAGATTTGAAATAGCATGGTTGCATATAGTCTTTCATTTTGCATTTATATTTTGTTTTTAAAAGTGAAAACTGATAACAGTAATTATGAAAAAGGGATCATTTAAGTAATTCTTCAGATTAAAGGTACAATATATACCAAGTGTTATTCTGAGAATGCCACAGTGATTAGATGCAGGGATATTCCATTATATTAATATTCCTATTTTGGAAGCAGAAATGGGAAACAAACAAACAAACAAACAAACACAAAACCCCCACATTAGAAACATCACTGCACTTCCATCAACCACCTGCTATTGTCACAGGTAATCTCATTGACTGTGCCAGAAGCAGGGTTCTGCTACGGAGTGCCACACCTTTCATACTGGTCCCTACATTAATTAGACCTCCATAAGCTGATTTAATCCACTGACATGTCAGAAGCCATCATAGCAAAAGGAGAGTGGTTGGTTGTTTCATCTTTTGGTGATGCTGTGTTGCATCTCAAGGTTCTGGCAAGTGCCAGAGGAGATAAAAGGCTATGGGTGAGACCATTCGGTAGGTGGGAAGAAAAGAAATGGAGATGGGTGTCAGAGGAAATTTCACCTGCTTGTGGCATCAGAACTTCTATAAAATGAACAAAGAGAAAAGAAAAACAACAACAACAACAAAAAACCACACCCCAAACCAACCAGCCAACCAACTAAAAATCCCAAACTAATAAAATAAAATAAAACCCCTCCAAAAAACCAGAGAGACCTTCGGACTCCCCTTGTATTCTGGAGGATCACAAAAACAAACCACCTGCTTCCTGCACAGATTCTTTAGCAATTAGTCTGTAACACAAAAGGTGACTTTCTCTGCCCCTCCTCTGTCTCTGCACACAGACGGTACTGGAATCTAGACATGCCAAGCAGTGCAGTCCCTGCAGGGGACCTAGCTGTGATACCCACACACAGGGCTTTATCAAATGGATCACTATGGATTCAACAAGATTATTAAGCAGTACAGTTAAAGTCATAAATAAATTCTAAAGTTGAACTTGTGATTTTCAGCTCATTTCTCATCTCAATAATTCCTGTAGTCAATCAAATGTGAAGCACTGAACACTATGATATTTTTGCATTTTTGTGGTTTATACATGGTATTTAATTGTCTAGGGAAAAGATTAGTGAAATAAATATATGCTGCATGCTAAATCAGCAATTACATTTAGATAGAATTAGGGAACCTTCAGCACTTTTAAATCCCTGTTACCATGTATTGTCAGCAGTTAGAATGACACCGTGTTCCAGTGTGGCCAGTAACATGATCTTAAAGCAAGTAACTTCATCTCCAGCAAGTATTAGGAAATTAAAAATACCTTAAGCAGCTGCTTCTGTTGCACATCCATGTATGTTGCACCAATGAACAAGGAAATGAACAAGAAATATTTGCAATAGTTCCTTTTGTTAACTGTCTCTTTCCACATCTTCTTTGCCGTCTTCTCTGTACAGAAGACAAGTTCGTATTTTAAATCCTGTATATTAGCAAGTGTTTTTATTCACCTTTAATCTTTACTCATTTTCTGTTTTGACCTTCAGTTCTCCTGAAATTGAATGATCTGGAGAGCAAACATACACACAAACATATTCCTTGCACATTTTCTAAATTGTTTTCTTCATCTGTGGAACATTCAGCCTCAAAATGTCAGAGAAGAGACGCTGCAGTAAGAGCTAGCTTTAGCTGGCACTAAGAATGAGTTTCTTCTTTATGCAACTGATCCAAGGACACAGACCATTTTTCCTCTTTTTGGGTAACAGTTGAAGTTGGCATGTAGAAAGAATTGAAAAATACATAGCAAACTGCTTCAGTTCTGAAGCTCAGTACCCCTGAAATCCACATCTAAGATACCACACTGAGATGGCTTAATCTGCTTTGTTGTGCTCATCCAAACTATTTCTCCCAAGGCTGATTAAAGCTGTAGAAAGGGTTAGGTACATGGATGACTAACAGGTCTGATGAGAATGTGAGCCGTTGTTTTTTTTTTTTTTTTGTGAAGAGGACTATACTCACATACCCTCAATCCCACCAAATGCCAAGACTTAGGGGCCAGCTGCCCTCCAAACTAGTCAAAAAATTCAAAGGAAAACAATGGGCATGTGAAACACAATTGAAATTCTGACCCACTATATGATGTTAGTAATTCAAACATCATGGTTGTGTAATATTTTGCTTCAAGTATTGTGGGGGTGGGTAACTGGATCAAACCAGATCTTGCAAACATTGGGTGTAGGTATTTCAATCTCTAGAATAAACTCCACACTTCTCTCCCATCACTCCTTCCCCCCTCAGGATAACCTCTGGAGTTTAGCAGGTTCCTTGGTGTTGGTTTACTAGCCAGTTGTGTTGTGGTCCTCTTGTTTTATTTGATGTGATTTTTGGAAACTCCTCCACAGCAGTCCCACTTCGAAAAAGCAGATATGTGAAACATTCGAGTGTGCTTAAGAGATTTCTCCAATCTTCTAATATCCAGCCTAGAAAGATACAGGGAGGTATTAAAAAATGTTCTATACAACTGCTCACTATTTATGTGCATAAAACAGTCTAAACAACCCATTCAAAGGTTTTATTTTAAGCAATGGGATTTGAAGAAGGGTTAGCAGCCAAAAGGATAGAACAAAGTCTCTTCAAGTGGACTAGGAGCAGTAGAAAATACAATATTATAGGGCTGTCTCAGCCAGGCATAACTTTACAGATGAGGTGCCCACACACATCTGCTTCTGGATTTACTGGTGTTTCAGTAAAGCATATTTCACTGGAGACATGGGATGCTATAAACCAGAAATGTGATTCTCTTACAATAAGCTCAGAAGCTCCAGATGTTAGTGATGCGAAAAACAGGAGGTAAGCAGAACAATTTCAGGAGCTGCCCTGTCTTTTCAGCTGCAAAGTGGCAGAGATTAATGCAGTCTCTTTAAGAACTCCCTCCTGTAGTCCGCTACAGAATTCTTAATGCTGAGAAGGAACCATACTTCTTCTCCAGCTATAAGGACAAAGACATCCTCTCCTGTGCCTTTCCAGTTGGTCCCTTTGCCTCTGGTTATCTGAGATCCATGGGATATCTTGGCAGTGCAGTATACTGCTTCCCCCAACCCCTCCTCGCCTCCCAAACCAGCATTTCCCAGGGCTGAACATGCAATTCTGCAGAGAGAATCTGCCCTCCTCACATAATTGATATGAACAGGATTATCTAGGAAAGAACATGAGCTATCACTGTTTTTCTGGTTGTCTTAGTCCTGAAAGGCAGTTTTCTGCCAGGGAAAGCTAGAGCCTCCCTTGGAATGGAAAATGTAACCCCCTTCCCACCAAATTATTATAATTTTGCAAGTAGGGGCTTTCAGGCAAAGATATGGGAATAAGAGTAACCGTTCTTTACTGGGGATATTAAAAAAAGGAAAATACAAATTTGTAGTAGTACAAAACGACAAGGAAGGTAACAAACAAAAATCCTGGAAAAACCCCTGACAGAGTCAGGGTTACAACCTGGCACCCTGTTGGTCAGGTGTTGGAAACAGTCCAAATAAGTCCTCCTGGAGTAACAGATGTGGTTCTGTGGAGTGGAGATAATCCTGTAGAAAGTCCAGTGGCAATGAGATGGGACCAGTCTTCCTCCAGGAATCCAGTGGAAAAACTGGATACCTTGTGTCCTTCAGTCCCAGTTTTTATCGAGCTAAGAACAGCTGGCTCCTTCCCCACTGGGTGGAGCATCATACAATGATGATGGACTGTGTCATGTCATTGGTGGGCCATTAGGGCCATTATCATAACATGTCTCCCTGGAGGATGGAGGGGTGGTGAAAGAGATAAGAAACAGTGCCCCACCTGGTTTTAATGGCTGGGCCATTATCAGAAGGCATCCATCCCCCTCCTCCCTGGAGTTAGAAGGATAAAACATCTCCCAAAAAACAGCTTTCAAGAGATGAAATAGAATACACATTTTTATGTTACATAATCTAATATATTATCCACCCCTTATTCTATTACCATCTGGATTATACCTAAATCAATAAACTTTATTATACACAATGAACCCTTATATCCAGTTCTCACTCAGAGTTAGGTTTCCCTATGGTACACAACTGGTTTCTCCATCTTTCTGCATTACCCACCAAGTCGAACCTGGTCCTTGGGCAAAAACAATCCCATGGATGGGTTTGTCTGTGCCTGAGGTGGGGTTCATCCAAACAGTCTTTCCTAGAATACCTATCATGGGTACCAAAGAGACTTCACCTCTATCCACCGTGTGCAGGTGTGCAGACTGGGTAGGACCAGCTCGAATAATGGAGCCTTGCGTGTTGACCATCCAGGCGGCCTTTGCTAAGTTCACTTCCCAATTTTTGAAGGTCCCACCACTAAGTGCCTTCAGGGTAGTCTTAAGTATTCCATTGCAGTGTTCAACTTTCCTGGCAGCTGGTGCTAAGGGATGTGATATATCCATTCAATGCCATGTTCTCTAGCCTAGGTGTTTATAAGGCTGTTCTTGAAATGGGTCCCATTGTCTGACTCGATTCTCTCCAGGGTGCCATGTCTCTACAGGATTTACTTTTCAAGACCCAGGATGGTGTTCCGGGTAGTAGTGTGAAGCACAAGGTAGGTCTCCAACCATCCAATGGTGGCTTCCACCATAGTCAGCACGAAGTGCTTGCCTTGGTGGGTTTGGGGAAGGGTCATTAGTCAATTTGCCAGGCTTCCCCATATTTATATTTGGACCACTGCTTGCCACACCATAGGGGCTTTACATGCTTGGTCTGCTTGATCGCAGGACATGTCTCACAGTTATGGATAACCTGAGAAATACTATCCATGGTTAGATCCAGCCCTTGGTCTCATGCCCACTTATAGGTGGCATCTCTGCCCTGATGGCCTGAGGCATCATGGGCCCATCGAGCTAGGAACAACTCTCCCTTGTGTTGCCAATCTAAGTCTATCTTTGACACCTCTATCTTTGCAGCTTGATCTACCTGCTCGTTGTTCTGTTGCTCCTCATTAGCCCGACTCCTGGGGACATGGGCATCTACATGGCGGACTTTTACAGGTTGCTTCTCTACATGGCAATGTCTTTCCACTCATAGGCAGCCAAGACTGGTTTTCCGTTAGCTGCCAGTTAGTCTTTTTCCACTTTTCCAGCCAACCCCACAGAGCATTGGCTACCATCCACGAATCAGTGTAGAGGTAGAGCTTTGGCCACTTCTCTCTTTCAGCAATGTCCGGGGTCAGTTGAGTTCAGCAAGCTGACTCGATACACCTTCTCCTTCAGTGGCTTGTGCAACCTGTTGTGTGGGGCTTTATACAGCTGTTTCTACTTCCGGTTCATCCCTACCATGCAGCAGGAACCGTCAGTGAAAAGAGCGTAGTGTGTTTCTTCGGCTCGCAGTTGGTTATATGGTGGAGCTTCTTCAGCACCTGTCACTTGCTCATGCTCCTCCTCATCCATGAACTAAAGTTTTCATCTTCTGGCCAGTTGGTAATTACTTCCAAAATCCCAGGGCAATTGGGGTTTCCAACATGGGTGTGCTGAGTGACGAGGGCAATCCATTTGCTTCTTGTGGGATCGGTGGTGTGATGGGTAGAGAGAACATTTCCTTTAAACATCCACCCCAGCACCGATAGTTGAGGTGCTAGGAGGAGCTGTGCTTCTGTGCCAATCACCTCCAAGGTGGCTTGAACTCCTTCATAGGTGGCTAAGATTCCCTTCTCTGTTTGAGTGTAGTTGGCTTCAGACCTTTTGTAACTTTGGCTCCAAAATCTTAGTGGTCAGCCCTGAGTCTTACTAGGCACCTTCCACCAGAGGCTCTAGGACATGCCATTGTTCCTGGCTGCCAAGTAAAGCATATTCTTCACCTCTGGTCCCATCCTGACTGAGCCAAAGGCTATCGCATGAACAATCTCCTGTTTGATCTGGGCAAAGGCTTGTTGCTGTTCAGTGTCCCAGTGGAAATGGTTCTTCTTGCAGGTGACCAGGTAGAGAGGGCTCACAATCTGGCTGCACTCAGGAATGTGCATTCTCCAAAAACCTATGGTGCTTAGGAAAGCTTCTGATTCCCTTCTTGCTGCTCGGTGGAGACATTGCAGTGATCTTATTGGTGACCTCTGTGGGAATCTGACACCATCCATCTTGCCACTTTACTCCCAGGAACTGGATTTCTTGGGCAGGTCCCTTAACTTTGCTCTTTTTGATGGCAAAATCAGCTTCTAGGACAATTCTCTCCTTTTTCAAACACTTCAGTTGCTGTGTTCCCCCACACAATGATGTCATGGATGTACTGTTAATGTTTTGGAGCCTCACCCTTTTTCAATGCAGCCTTGATCAATCAATAGTCAATGGTGGGGCTATGTTTCCACCCCTGGGGCAGTCGGTTCCAGGTGTACTGCATGCCCCTCCAGGGGAAAGCAAACTGAGGCCTGCATTCTGCTGACAGAGGAATGGAGAAAAATGCAGTGGTGATGTCAATCATGGTGTACTATTTTTCTGCCTTGGACTAGAGCTCATGCTGGAGTTTCAGCATGCTCAGCACAGCAGTGCTCAATGGTGAAGTCACTTCATTTAAGGCATGGTAGTCCACAGTCAATCTTTATTCTTTGTCAGACTTGCGCACAGGCTAAATGGGGTTGTTGAAGGGTGAGTTGGTTTTGCTGACCACCTGTCGGCTCTCCAGTGAAGGTGATTTTTGAAAAGAAAGAAAAACAAAAACCAAAACACAGAGAACAGCCAGAGTCAAACACCTTCTTCACAGAAGTAGTGGTGAATGCTCCGTTTATTGAGGGTACACAGGGTTCTTTTATACATATATCATTCTTGTGCATAAGCCGTTCACATGGCATTTTACTATCAGCTAGTGTTATCTGCATAAGCATTCCTTTGCAGTTACCTGTTTACACTTCGTTGAGGGAAAAAGCTGGTTCTCAGGCTCAGTGTCCTGGTTCTCAGGCTCAATGTCCTTGACAGTGCTAAAACAACAGAACTTTGCCAGCACTGTAAGGCCTCTCTGTGTCTGTCTCCAAAAATCCTGCTACAATTCCCCCTTTTTCTTTTGCACAAGCTAAGCATTAGATATTGTCTTACACAACATATTCTTAATACATGACATTACACAACTTAGTACAAATAATCCTAATAATATAAGCAATAATATAACAAACACTTATTTAATAACAAACTTCAGCTATCTTGTAATCTTAAGGCTACTTAACTAATCTCTAAATACATTATCACTTTCTTTTAAACCATGTAATGTGTTCTTCATTAATTGCAATTTTTGTGGATTGATCCAGAATGGTTGGACAGGTTCATGCAACACAT
This sequence comes from Tachycineta bicolor, assembly GCA_025960845.1. NCBI lineage: Eukaryota > Metazoa > Chordata > Aves > Passeriformes > Hirundinidae > Tachycineta > Tachycineta bicolor. The sequence continues at coordinate 12,303,832 of JANEHK010000022.1, read as the reverse complement.
TCCTTCAAACTCTTCACACCTCTATTATGTACTAAAAACAAAAATCAATCGTAGCACAGTTTTGCAAAACAGCATGATTAACACTGGTAACATCCGCTGATAGCTCATCTAAAATTTGACTAGTTAAATTCAATTATGATTTGGTCCAGCATGCCATCTGCTTTAATGTGGTTATTGCTCTGGCGGCTGTTGCTCCTGGTATAAACATGGATGTTAACACTGTCCTAGCTTGGGACTAGAATTTAGGATTTTTTTATGTCCGTACAGTCCAACTCATGTATGGCACGCTTTCTCTGAGTGATTTTTGCTAAAGTCATCAATGTGGTTATTTTAGGGTGAAACAGGGCAAGCGTCCCCAAATAGCATGGGCCCTCATGTGGGCTGGCTGGAACTCCATTCCAAGCACAGTCCCCACATATTAAAAATGTTCCTGGTGGAAGGCATCACACTGGTTTGCCAGTCAAATTACATTTGGAATAGAGTTGTTGGTGTACACTGCCACTAGATAGTCAAGTTGAATTTATTGCAGCCCATTCCTGGCTATGTATATTTAGACTGCTCTGTGGGGGGCTCAAAGGACACCCAACCTCCCTCACTTCTATTCGCAGAGCTGGCATTCACACATTCAAGGAGGTCTAATTCTTCAGGTGGTGAAGTAAGCGTATCATTAAGTTGCTCTATAATTTTTACACTGACAGATTTCATCAGCCTGGGCAGCTGTGAAACCTGATGTCCACACCATGGCATTTGCCACAGTAAAATTCAGCAATGTCTTATTTTTCACATAACTTTCAAATTCGTGAGGGCTTCAAAGGAGGCGTTCCTATTAAACAAGTTCTGAATGGGTCTTGGGGATTGGCCAGGCTAAGGCAATTAGAATCCTGTTCAGTCATTTTGGCAAATGTCACCCATACATTAGTTCTCTTAGAAAATTGGTGAGCTAATTGAGAAGATCCTGCAACACTTGTTAACACCATGAGCAAAAGGCACACAACACGCGAGAGCGTTTTACCATGCGGACCTGCCATATCTCTCTCTTAATGGCCCACACCGTCTGCACAAATCTCCAATCTGCTACTTCAATAAAATCGTCAGGAACAGGGTTAGGTATTGTTATAAATAAAAGGGACCAAATCCGATTTATCAAAATTTAGAATTTTATTTTGAGACAAAATAACAGTCTCGAAAAGCCACAAGTAAAAGGACAGCGCCGAGCCCGGGATCGCCGCTGGGTGAACACGGATACAGACTCTGTCAGCCTGCTATCCCCCAAGCTCACAATTTTGGTCTCCAGCTGTCCCCTTTTTATACATTGAATCGCGAGGTGCAGTCAGGGATTTCGACGGTCTCCCCTCCAGGGCATCTTCCTTATTCATGCTGGTCCTGGTATCGGGAGTTTGAATGGACCGGTAGGGTGGAACAATGCAGCTGATGGCTGGGCCCGGGTGTGTCGTAGATATGTTAATTTTCAACGGAGACGAATGGAGATATCCATCTGAAGTAATCATCTCGGTCTCCGGGCTGGTATCTCTGTCTTCCGTGGTTCTTTGTGTTCTCTCAAGTATTCCTGGAAACAGGAGTTTCTAGGTTCCCCTCTCAGGTAATTCCAGGCATTCTTTCTCCATGTCCCACCCGTCCTTCCAGAGCCGAGGAAAATTTTTTTTTTTTTTTTTTATTTTGGTTTTTCCAGTTTACTCTTATCCATATTATTTTGGGCAAATCTTTAACACTCATGATTATACAATGAACATTTACTCTTTATAATTTGATAACACGAATTAACTTTAGCACATATATTACAATTCCCCCGTCTTCCAAATTCACCAATTTAATTCGTGTTTCGGTTATAGTCTTTTTTCTCTGCCAAGATAAAAAAGCCTCTTAACCATTATTCTGTTAACATTTCTTTTGCTGTTTTACTCCAATATGTCCTCTCTGTATTCTTCTCCTGCATTTGGGCTTCAAACTTTTCTAAAACTTGGGCAGCAGTACTCCTTTTTTTAGTTAAGTTCATAATTTTTGAGGTGGCTTTATTCTTGGCTAACCCCCCTGAGGCTAATTCAGGGTCCATAGGAAGGGCTGCTACTTGCATCCCCTGGACTACGGTGTGAATTAGTCTTATTAGGCAAGGTATTAGGCAGGGCAAAAATACTAATCCAGCCACAGAGCATAGGATAAAGAATCCCACCTTTTTCCACTAATCTCCTGCTCCAAAAATCTGATCCCACCATGATGCCTTAAGTATTGAATTCCATGTTTGCACTGGGACATGTGCTACCTTTTTTATTTCTGTAGCTAAATCTCTGATAGTTTCCCCATAATCATTTATTTCAACACAGCACTCTGAGTCATTGAATTTCCCACAAACACCCCCTTCTTCTGCTAATAAATAGTCTAAAGCTATTCTATTTTGGTATACGAAAGCTCTCATCTGTGAGTGCTGTCTGGCCAATAATTCTAAGGCATCTGAGGTATGATTGGACACTATTTCTACTACGGCTTGTAACCTAATTAGTCGGTTTAACAAGTATACTGGGGTTCTATATCCCCAGCTCCCGTCTTGTGCCCATGTGGCGGGACCATAATATTCTATAATGCGTTCTGCGGGCCATTCTTCCTCTCCCCATTTTTGATTTCCTCCTACCTGTGGAAATTCTTTCTTTACTTCTCGCTTCCTCCTGCTGAGGGTCTCGTATAAAGGAGCCCCTAGTAAATCACTGCCAGTTCAGGGGAGTGTAAAGAAAGAGGGTCTAATCATTCCTAGGGTACAAGACCCTTTCCATTTCCGGGGTAACTCACTATATGCTCTTTTCCCACAAATCCAATAAATTCCGCTGGGAGCCTTCCATTCCATATTTGTATTTTCAGGCTTTTCCCAAAATTTTGCCAATTCGGTTAGAAAGTGGTAAGGGTTAGTGTTAGCTATCTCATGCCAACAGAGTTCAATTTCCTTTACTCAATTACATCTCTCTTCTCTTTTCTTTCCCCAACACCCATTAGGGGGTTCTTTTTTTTTTTGCCAAATTTTGGATTTATTGTTGGAATTTACTGACTGAGTGGATAGACAAGGAGTGTACCCCACCACATCATTGTAAGCGTTGCCTTCTCGGCTTATACAAATTGTCCCTATTACACGGTCATCTAGTGTCCACCCTCCTGGTCGGGTTAAAGTGTTTAAGACTGTGTTATCCCATTTTAGCAATTATTCAGGGGTTAAAATTTCACCTTTCCAAGGCCATCTTTTTGCAGATCTCAATCCTCCACAGATTCAACAGTTAGTTAGCCCTAATTCGGTAGCAATTTCTTGCACTAAATCTAGGAAAAGGTTCCGGCTGGAGGTAGCCAGACTCCAATCATTAGATTGTTTTTCTAATTGTTCATACTGCTCACTTAGTGTCCTCATTCTTTCTTGCTCCATCCTCTTTTTCTTGGCTGCTAATTCTTGTCGTTTGAGTTCTAAGGCTACTTTCTGTATTTTGTTCTCTGGGTCTAACCTCTCTTCATCCTTAGAAAAACAGAAAACCTTGTCCATTCTTAAACAAACCCTTTCATCATTTTCACTTAACATATCTAGTAGTATAGTTCCATTGGTTAAAGCAGCTGTTTGTAATTTCTCATTTTGTCCCACCCAATATGTCTTCCCATTCAGGGTACACATTTTCAGATTTTTCTTGTCCTAACATAGTGGGTTAACTTGTAAATATCCTACAAAGGTACTTTCTCTTTTTCCTCCAATCCATACAGTTTTGTTACATTCTTTGCAGGTGGGGATCAGAGGAAGACTGCTTACTTCCCTTTTCTTCCTAAATACTGCCAGCGGGTGATTGGACCTGTTCAATTTGAACCCTTCATTCCATTTGTGATTCTCCCCCCTTTTTAGTGTAAGCCAGTCTACTCGTACCCTGGATTCTAAAACTCCGTTCTTGGTGAAGTTTGAAGGAACCTCGGAGGGATTAGTTCCCTTCCCCATTCTCTCTTGGGGGCTGTGGAGGCCATTCGTGGGGTACATGGCTAGACTCAGGATTACCAGGGTTACCCATGGGTCTATCCCTCTGCTCAACCCTTTGCCCGTTGGGTTGCCACCAGCGGCGGGGTAAACCATCTTCCTGGCAGCAGGGAAATTCCTCCGGGTCCCTTCCGGTGCTCCTCTGAGCATATCGCCTCTTGTACTGTTCCCACCTATTCACTTTTATTTGATCTGCTCCACAGGGTACTTTCAATGTTCTCCTGCACTCAATTACGAGTGGATCCGCCCTTTTATTTAATCCTCCCCTGATCCCGTTAGTAAAATAATGGAACCACTCTAGAGAATCCAATTCAAACAATCCCGCCTCGGTGGCAATGTATAGGAATAGGTTGGTAAGCCTGGCTTCTTCCTCTTTACAAGACACACATAAACTCCACGGCCTAGCTCCATGGGCACAATGAGTTACCCAAATCTGTTTACAATACCCGCACTTAAAATGAACAAACGGATAGCAGGGGCACCCTGCCTGATTACAACTTATCTGATAAGCGCTGGTCATTGAGTATCTCGATGGATCTTTAGCTTTAAATCTCCAGGCGCTGAGGCGATTCTCCACTGCGGAGAGCTGCTGTGTTGTTTCACTTTTTTCGCTCGAGAGGAATGGGTCCAGCCTTTCTCAGCTGTTCTCACTGCAGTGTCTGTAGTGAGGAGGACGAGGAAAGGTCCCTCCCAATGCGATGACAGTGGGGCTTCTTTCCACGTTCGGATTAACACCCAATCACCCGGCTGGATTTGGTGTATAGCAAATCCTAGAGGGGTGCTCTGTGCTATTAATCCACGCTTCCGTAGCTCCTGTAAATTTTTGTTAATTAAAACAATATAAGACTGGATCTGACAATCCTCCACCCGGGGGTGTCCGACTGGCATTCCATGCTCATAGGGCATTCCATATAGCATCTCGAAGGGAGATAATCCTGATCCTGTATGGGGCTTCGTCCTAATATTTAGGAGAGCTAGTGGGAGGCATTTGATCCATGACATTTTAGTCTCCAACATAAGTTTTGATAGCTGTGCTTTCAAAGTTTGATTCATTCTTTCTACTTGACCTGAACTCTGGGGATGCCACGGTGTGTGATATTCCCATCTAATCCCCAGGGCTTCTGCCAAGTTCCGTATGACCTTAGATGTAAAGTGGGTTCCCTGATCTGAATCTATGGAATCGGGGATCCCATATCTGGGTATTATTTCCTCCAGTAACCTGCGCGCTACTGTTTGGGCTGTTGCCCTGGGGCTAGGGAATGCCTCTACCCAATGTGTTAATTGATCCACAATTACTAACAAGTATCTATATCTCCCTATTTTTGGTAACTCGGTGAAGTCCACCTGTATTCTTCCAAAAGGACGATATGCTAAGGGACGTCCTCCCAATGCATTTTGCTTAACCCTTGACTTATTAATTTTTTGGCACACTAAGCAGCCTTGAACTTCCTGTTTTGCCAATTCAAAGATACCTTTACATCCAAAGAATTTTAGAAATTGTTCTGCTAAAGCTTGAGTTCCCCAATGAGTTTGTGCATGTAATCTCTTTAATATGGTCCTGGCATAGGCCTTAGGAATTAATTCTCGACCATCCGCCAATTTCCATTTCCCATCTACCAAAACACCCTTTGTTTTCTTGAATTCTTCAATTTCTTTTTCTGTAGGCTGAGGGGAAAATTCCCTGGGGTGTTCTATGCTGCTCTCTGGAATGTCTAGGGTGAGGAGAGCTGCCTTTCTGGCTTCCTGATCAGCTAGGTTATTACCACGTATTCTGAATTGTAATCCCACTTGATGACTCTTTACATACACTACTGCAATAGCCTTAGGTTCCCTCACTGCTTTGAGGACCTGTCTTATTAAATCCTCATGTATTAAACTCTTCCCTCTGGTGTTCATCAGTCCCCTTTCTTCCCAAATTTTTCCAAAAGTATGTACTACCTCAAAAGCATATTTAGAGTCAGTAAAAATAGTCTCTATTTTTCCCTTGAGTTCTTTAAGGGCTTGCAATACTGCATACAATTCACATGCCTGGGCCGACCAAGAAGTACCCAGGGGGCCTGATTTAACTACCCTCCCAGTTTTCCCATCTATAATAGCATATCCTGATTTTCTTTTCCCTTCTATGACTCTGGCTGACCCATCTACAAACCATTTTTCCCCTTCTTCGAGTTCTTCGTCCTCTAGATCCTCTCTAATCTTGGTCTGCAATTCTATTAGGTCCATACAATTATGTATGGGCTCAGATGATGCTTCCCCGAATAGGAACCCAGCAGGGTTACTTGCTTGTGTTGTTTTCAGTTCTAATTCTGGAGCCTGAAGAAGGATAGCCTCATATTTCAAAAGCCTTGCATCTGTGAGCCATTTCTCAGCTTTTTGTTGCAAAACAGTTCTTACATTATGTGGGGAATAAACCGTAATGGGGGCCCCAAAAGTAATCTTTTTGGCTTCTTCTACTAATAAGGCTACAGCTACTATTGCCTGCAAGCATGTGGGCCACCCCCTGCTTACAGGGTCCAATAGCTTGGAAAGGTAACCTACAGGCTTCCTATCCTCAGCCCATTCTTGTGTCAACACCCCATGTGCTGTGTGGTTCCCTATATTTACAAATAATTGGAACTTCTTGTTTATATCAGGGAGACTTAATACTGGGGCAGTTACTAAAGCACCCTTTAGTTGTTCCAATTTTTCGTCATCCTGTTCAGTCCATTTTATCTTTTCTGCAGTTAGTTTTTCATACAAAAATTTAGCCTTCTCACTATACCCTTCTATCCATTGTCTGCAATATCCTAATAACCCCAATAGCTGACGTACTTGTCTTTTGGTTCTAGGGGGAGGCAATTCTATAATCCCAGCCACCCTTCCAGGATCTAATTTCTTTTTCCCTTTGATCAGCCAATGTCCCAGATATTTCACCCCTGATTCGGTGAACTGTAACTTTTGTTTTGCTACCTTTAATCCCTTTTCCCCCAAGAAGTTTAATAACTGAATACTACACTCCCTGACATCTTCTTCCGTTTTACCAGCCACTAATAAATCATCAACATACTGTAAGACTTTGGTCCTTTTCCCAGGGGAGAACTGACTTAGTAATTGTTCTAATGCTTGTCCAAATAAATTTGGGGAGTCCACAAATCCCTGGGGAAGGGAGGCCCACCTTAGTTGCTGTTTTCTATTAGTGTCTGGATCCTCCCATTGAAATGCAAAGAAGTCCCTGCTGCTTTCAGCTAAAGGGCAGGTCCAGAATGCATCCTTTAGATCTATAACACTATACCAAGTGTCCTCTGGGGATATCCTATTCAGAAGGGTATAAGGGTTAGCCACTACAGGGAAACAGGTTTTTGTTCTTTCATTTATGGCTCTTAAATCCTGCACTAACCCATAATTCCCATCTGCCTTTTTAATAGCCAGAATTGGGGTATTATGCCTAGACATGCAGGGTTCCAGAATGCCTTTCTTTATCAAATCTTCTATTATAGGTTTTAGTCCCCGTCTCCCTTCCAGAGGGATTGGGTACTGCCTGACCCTTATGGGGTCTTCAGGCCTTTCAATTTCAATTGAAATGGGTTCCATAACTAACTTTCCAGCTTCCCTTCCTGTATGCCATACCCTGGGGTTAATTTTATCCTCATCTTCACATGTTAGTTTATATAAGCTAACCATTATCTGTGAATTCCTTATGATGAGGTTAATACCCAGTGCAACCATCAGGTCTCTACCCAGCAGGTTGTAATCAGCCTTTTCTACTAACAACATGTCCCCCAAGCAAACTTTATTATCTGATTCAATTTCCACATTTTTTACAACGGGGACCTTGAACGGTTCCCCTTTGGCTCTTATAACTACCATAAATTCTTTGCTTATATGGCATCCTGGGGGCAACTGCTTAAATGTACTTCTCTCAGCCCCAGAATCTACTAAAAAATCCATTTTTGTTCCTTTGGGTCCTATCTTCAATGTTATCAAGGGCTCTCCCGATGTTATGGACCCCAAAAGATAAAGCCCCTGACGTCCCTAGTCCTCCTGAAATATCTTTTCATCCCTTATCCTTTTTGGACAATCCCTCTTCATATGTCCTTTTTTCTTGCAACAAAAACATTCCAAACCTTCCATTTGATTCCCTGAGATTCCTTTTTGTGGACGTACAGGCCCCTTCGGAGGTGATTTCCTTAGGGATTTCTCCGAAGCTTGTGGGCGTTCCTGCTTCTGGGCTTCCCTTACAGCCGCTACCAATACTCTAGCCTGTATTTTCTGTTTTTCCTCATCCCTTCTCATATAGACTTTCTGGGCTTCCCGTAGTAATTCCTGTAGTCCTTTCTCCTGCCATCCCTCTATCTTCTCCAGCTTTCTCCTGATATCCTCCCACGATTTTGCCACAAACTGGGTTTTCAACAGTACTTCTCCCACGGGAGAATCAGGGTCTGTCCCCGAATATACCTGGAGGCTTTTTCTCAATCTCTCTAACCATTCTGTGGGAGTCTCATCTTTCCCCTGACATTCCCCAAAAACCTTACTCAGATTTTGTCCCCGGGGCACGGCCTCTCTGATTCCCTGTATGATGATATTCTTCATATCGATCATGTTTCTCCTACCCTCCTTGGTCTGAGCATTCCATCGGGGATCTTGACTTGGCCATTTCTGATCTCCGGGAGTGCTCTGAGGGTTTCTCCGTTCCCATTCCCTTATTCCTGCCTGCCTGATCATTTCTCTTTCCTCTGTGTTGAACAGGGACCTTAGAATGGCTGTGAGATCCTCATATGAATAGATGCTGGTTCCCAAAAACTCATCTAGCCTTTCAGAGACCCCCAAAGGGTCATCCATAAGCTTCCCCATCTCCTTTTTGAAGGTTCTCACTTCGCTAGTATTAATCGGGACATTTACGTACCCGATGATTCCCGGAGCAGTGGGAATCTCCCTTAGGGGGAGAAGATTAGCCTGTTCACCCTCCCCCTCACCCTCCACCTCATTCACTTTCTTTAGTTGTCTTCTAGTCCTCCTAGCGGGAGGGGTATGTTTTGTTTCTGCCGAAGCTTGCTGCGTATTTGCAGGGGAACTAAAGAAAGCCGCCAGATCTAAATCTGGCAGCAGATCATCTCGCGTAGGGGCGTGTGTACTGGGTGTCTTTCCTCCCAGTGGTCGAAAAACCTGCGTGGGTTCTAGCAAGGAAGGGGGCCCACTCGGTGGGAATGAGGCCCCGGACTGTGATTCCAGCGAAGGGGCAGATGGAAGAGACGAGGGCATCTGGATTCCTCGTCCCAAAGGGGGTCCCAATCTCCCGGGGTTTTGCGGATTACTCTGCTCCGGGAGGGGAGGGGGCGTGGGCACAATATAAGGTGGGGGTAGATTATCTAAGGGTTCCCACTTATCCCCTGAGACAGCGGTAGGATTCCCTATCTTCACCGGTAACAGCTTCGCATTTATCTTTCCCCAGACCCCGGCATATTCCTGTTCTTCCGCAGCTCCCTTCTTTCTGACATAAAGCACCAGTGCCTTACATATCCGTTCCTCGAAAGTCCCAAACACGGGCCAAGTTACGTGATCCCGTATCTCTACTCTTTTCTACACCTCTATGCAATAGTGTATCATCTGTTTCTTGGATTTTCCTTCCCTAATGGGACATTCGTCCCAATGTTCTAGCATCTATCCCAGCGGGCTCTCCACTGGGATTTCGGGGATTCTTTTACCGGTTCCCCGTTTTGTCTTCCTTACGTTCTTTTTGTTAGTTTTACTCTTTGCTTGCCCCATGGTATGGGTTTACCAGATACTTGCCCTTTGTGGGTGATCGCTCCCCCCCCGGGTTTTCTCTGGTGTGTGAGCTCTCCCTTCTCCGTACTTCCTGCCCGGACCGTTCCTGGTCCAAGGCTGAAAGGTTTACCAGTCCCTGGAACTCCTTAGGGACGTATCCTTCCCTTTCAGCCTTCCTGTGGCCGATTCCTCTTTCCGAAAACTCCCCGAGTTTTCAAGGATTGATGTGTGAGGTGTGCGGTACCCCGAAACTTTCGCTTCCCCCGCAACCGACCACACCCCTCGCAGGGAAGTGGAACTGCGGTTTTGGGGTCCCCACTCGCTTCGTGATAAAATCACGTCTCACTCACACGCTCGGCCACTCCCACTCAACCACGCAATACTTACGATCCTTTTCCTGCGTGGATTCTTCGTGCACGTAGAGTTTTATGAGTAGATCTCTTCGCCGCGGCTCCGGAGGTTCTGCTTCCAAAGAAAAACCTCCCCGAGTTCCCCGAGAGCTCTGACCTCGCCTATCTCCCTTTTAAATGTGGCTTTTGTAGTTTCTGTTCGTCGTGTGGCTGATCGGTTCCACCCGGCTACCCCAACTCTGCCAGGCCGCTGAATTCAGCAGGGCGCCTCCTGGTCAGGGATGGGGGTCCCACGGGGGTCCCAGTATCAATCCAATCACGTCGGGGTCACCAGATTTGTTATAAATAAAAGGGACCAAATCCGATTTATCAAAATTTAGAATTTTATTTTGAGACAAAATAACAGTCTCGAAAAGCCACAAGTAAAAGGACAGCGCCGAGCCCGGGATCGCCGCTGGGTGAACACGGATACAGACTCTGTCAGCCTGCTATCCCCCAAGTTCACAATTTTGGTCTCCAGCTGTCCCCTTTTTATACATTGAATCGCGAGGTGCAGTCAGGGATTTCGACGGTCTCCCCTCCAGGGCATCTTCCTTATTCATACTGGTCCTGGTATCGGGAGTTTGAATGGACCGGTAGAGTGGAACAATGCAGCTGATGGCTGGGCCCGGGTGTGTCGTAGATATGTTAATTTTCAACGGAGACGAATGGAGATATCCATCTGAAGTAATCATCTCGGTCTCCGGGCTGGTATCTCTGTCTTCCGTGGTTCTTTGTGTTCTCTCAAGTATTCCTGGAAACAGGAGTTTCTAGGTTCCCCTCTCAGGTAATTCCAGGCATTCTTTCTCCATGTCCCACCCGTCCTTCCAGAGCCGAGGAAAATTTTTTTTTTTTTTATTTTGGTTTTTCCAGTTTACTCTTATCCATATTATTTTGGGCAAATCTTTAACACTCATGATTATACAATGAACATTTACTCTTTATAATTTGATAACACGAATTAACTTTAGCACATATATTACAGGTATTCCCAACACTACCTGTGCTGCTTCATAAAAGGCACCAAGGGTACCACTATAGCAAAGGTCACAGAAACCACACTCACGCCAAAGCTTTGGTGTCTCTCTCTCAAATTGTGCACCACAAACTCTTCAGCTCACTTCTACAACTATTACTTCCTGACACTGAGGACAGTCTTTTTCTTGCCAGTCATGTAAGTCCTGGGAAAGTTCCAGTGATCCCAAGGGGCCTTGGCGATCAAAAACGCATGCTACAATCCAGTCTGGGTCAGGAGGGTGTTGTTCACCAGCAGCCTCAACCACCAGCTGTCTCAGCAACAACTTGATGATCCGTGCTCTTCTTCCTTCTTTTCCTTCCTTGCTGGCTGAGTCCATTTACTTGGTACCCATTGTGGTCCAGATGCAAAGCTCAAAGGCTTGGGTGCAGCTGTTGTCGTATTCACCTCAGAGGTGTCCTGATCACTGACCAGCAAGTTTCAGAGTGATGGATTCCAGGGCCCTTGGAGATCTGTCAGTCTGGGATGAATTTGAGATTAGCTGCTCCGGACAGAAGTGTTCCTCTTATCTTCTTCGGAGCTGACCATCTGGCTTTTTATTTTCAGAGGGCTTGCAGTGTTCACTGCGTGCAGAAGGCTTACTGTGACCCTGTTCAGCATGAAACCACTTTGTCAGCAATGCATGAGTGAAAACCGCCCCAGCTTGGCTCTTACTTGGCAGCTGCTGCAGCCACACAACTTAGTAAGATATCTTTGGGTTTTCACCAGCTTAAGTCTTTAGTAAATCAATTCCAAGTGGACACTAAACAAGTATTTCACTAAGAGATGCTGAAATGTTAAAATTAAAAGCAAGTCAGACTGCAGCCGTAATTATACTACATTAGAAACTCCAGTTGACGGGGATCTATTCACTATATATAGAGAAATTAGTAATCAAGGTAATTACAAAGACAGAGCATTTGTTTCCTGCATGCTTTTCCAGGCTTGGAATCAACAGAGTTGACTACGTGGAGAGTTGACTAGGGTGAACTCGGAATTCACTGTCTCAGGCAGAAGACTAGTTAAGGAGTGTTACAGATAACAAAGAAGAAAAGTTACACAACATTGATTATTATAAATTTCTTTGTTCTCATTTGCTTTTAGCATTTGATTATTATAAATTTCTTTGTTCTCATTTGCTTTTAGCATTTGTCTCTTACAAGTTTTCATCCATTCCTGTAGAAACCTGTCTTTTTCCATTCCTCTGTGGCAGCTCCCATCCCTAGTGATGGTTCGAGTGCATGGGGCAGCCCTTGATGGGGAACATGTGGATGTGCAGGTGGGCAGCAATTCTGGCTGCACATGCTGCACAGTATTGGAGCAGGTTAAACAGGGACAGGATCAGGGCAATCCAGAGGACAATATACTTATCAATAAAGCTGTTAAAATGCTTGGTCAAGTAACAGCAATGCTAGGCCTATGAATACTGTGTTATATAAATACATTTTACTCTTGGTCATGTGGGCAACCACCAGCTGATTTGTGATCTTGGCAGGCACAAAGCCAAAAGTCAGGAGGTAGAGGGAGAGATGCCTCTCAAAGAGCTGCACAGCAGATTTCTTGTAGATATTGCAGCCAAGGCAATCACAGAGCCAATATGAAGAAAAGGTGAGAGGACACTGGTTCCTGCTAAAGTGGATCCATTTTTGCCAACTGCACCTGAATATTCAGTCTTGGAATCAGACATTGCTAAAAAGATGGTCTTCCAATGACTGCCAGTAAATGCATGATTATTATGAAGATTTGTACGTCAGTCACATCAATCATGCCGAAGCGCAGCGTTCTTGAGATGTATGTCTGTCAGTGTGTGCAGTAAAACATGAATGTCACAGCAAAACTACAGAACATCCAATCAGGGTTGGTGTCCAGCTGCACAACAATACAAATTTCTAAAACCACAAAGACTGTGGACAAGGAATTACAGCTATGATCAAAAAGCTCTCTTAACAGAGTGCTGCTATTTGTCCTTCTTGCTTGTTTTCCATCTGTAGCATTCAGAGACTGGAATACCACAGGCACAAGCAATGAATGTCCAGGAAGGCGCCTGTCTTTGAAGCTGTTGAGCCGTAATATATGAATAACAGAGTTGTAAATATATTATTAACAGTTTGATGATGGTGATCAGATTGGGGGCAGTCCAGGCTGGAGAATGATATCTGCAGTATGAATCTAATCTAACATTGTTTGAGCACTTTCAGATTTCAAGCTGTGCTTTTTTACTTTTGTTTGTTTGTTTGTTTTGTTTTGTTTTTGTTTTTGTTTTTGTTTTTGTTTTGTTTTGTTTTTGCCTGTTGCAAGATTTTCCATTCATGATGCTCACACACAGGACTGCCATCTCTGAACATGACAGGACACACTACAGGACATGCCATGCGTCCTGAGGGTTCCCTGTCCTTCTAGTATAACATTACGTATAATTCCGGACCATCGAGTCACAGGGCGCGAGGCAGGTGAAGATGTTGCCTGGGAAACTGCTTTCTGCAGTTTGTTCTAGCAATTGTTGCAATGGAGTTAACTGGGAGCTGAATGATGTTGGCTCCTCCTGTTTCCTAGCGTTTATTGTAGATAGTTTTGGGCTTTTTATAGCAGCAGCTTGATTGCTGCTTGCCCTCGCTCATCCAGGCGCTGCATCACTGCCTGAATTTGATCAGTTAGCTCTTTTAAACAAATCGTGGGTTCTGCCGTGGGTTCTGCTCCATCACTGGGGTCCTCCTCTGATTCTTCCGGCAGCGGAACATTGTCAGGGGAAGGTGGTCGACAGCAGGGGTCACGGGTTCCCCTCTCTTGGTCGACCGGTGTCTCCTCGGGCACAGCCGGGAAAGGGGGGGCACTCGGCACATGCGATGTGGGGGCGGCGGCGGGGCGGTGCGGACTCCCGGGGGCTGCTTTCTCCTCATTCTGCCTGTTGCTCTGGGGCGGCGGGGGCGGCAGGCACGATGGAGCCGCTGCCGCGGAGGGACGGGGGTGGTCCGCAGGTTGGGAGTGGCGAGCCGGGCATCGGCCAGTGACGGTGCTGGAGGTGGCCAGAGGGCATGGCAGGGGACCCGCGGCGCCTCCCCGACTTCGCAGCGTCAGGGGGTTGTTAAATGTCTATTTCCCTACGCCCAGTTAATCAGCTTTTGTAGTACTTTTTCTGCTACTGTTTTTCCTCTCAGAGAGGAATGCGGCAGCAAATTCGCATTCCATGCTTGCCTCGTCAACGGGGCAGGGAAATGAGTACTCGAAGCCTTCCACCTTTTTTCAAGAAACTGCCCCCTGTTCCCCTTACCAGCTCAGCCTCACGCTCTTTGCGAGGACAGTGAGCTTCTGCCTCAATGCTGATGCATCTCTTGGCAGATCAGCGTCTGTCCGCTATTTTCTGGTCTCACCTCAATGCAGCTACATCTGTCAGCGAGTTCAGCATCCAAATGCTCAGCGTCCCACCGCTAATTTCTCCTCCAGGTTGTCACCCCAAGGTCCCTGTTCGGGCACCAGTTGAACGTGACTTTTGAAAAGAAAGAAAAACAATACAAAAACCAAAACACAGGGAACAGCCAGAGTCAAACACCTTCTTCACAGAAGTAGTGGTGAATGCTCCGTTTATTGAGGGTACACAGGGTTCTTTTATACATATATCGTTCTTGTGCAAAAGCCGTTCACATGGCATTTTACTATCAGCTAGTGTTATCTGCATAAGCATTCCTTTGCAGTTACCTGCTTACACTTCGTTGAGGGAAAAAGCTGGTTCTCAGGCTCAGTGTCCTGGTTCTCAGGCTCAATGTCCTTGATAGTGCTAAAACAACAGAACTTTGCCAGCACTGTAAGGCCTCTCTGTGTCTGTCTCCAAAAATCCTGCTACACTCCAGCTCACAGATCATCTTGTGGATGGGGACACAGCATCTCAAGTTGTCCGATACTGTTGGTGGTGCACTGTTGAGGTGGCAACAGGCTCTTGTTGCTCTTCTACTTTCAGGAGTCTTGCTGCAGATGGGTTCTCTGTCAGTCTAGGCAAGGTGTTCAATTTCTTAATGCCTTCTGCCTCCACAGCAGCTATTCTAAAAGCCCACCTGAGTCCCTTAGGGTCTTTGTAATAGCCATTCCGGAGGAAGTCTATGCCCAAAATACACGGGGCCCCTGAGCCAGTCACAATTGGATGTTACTGCCACTCCTTCCCAGTCAGGCTCGCCTCGGCTTCCAACAGAGTCAATTGTTGTAATCCCCCCCACACCCCGGCAATGGAAATAGTTTCTGTCCCTGTTGGAGTCCAGGGCATTCCTTTGGCTGCCCTGGAAGGTCAGGGACCTGGACAGAGGGGTCTGGGACCCCAGCCCAGAGCTCAGAGAGACACTGGCTTTGATCTCAGTCCATGGGAAAGACTTCCTACACTGTGAGAGGGTTTGCAGGACACAAGAGTGTGAAAAATATAGTAGTTTAGTATATCTACTAAATATATAAGTATAACTACCTATATCTACAGGGTGAGAAAACAGTAAGTTTAGATTTCTAGCATTGAAGTGAATGGGGGCAAGATGGAGAATTTGGCGCGTTGTCTCCCTCTTCTTTCTTCTTCCCTCACTCCACTTCAGCAGTGACGTTGGCACAAGGTAGTTTGTGAGGATTGGGTCAGAGTAGAGATGACCTTTTTAGTAATAGTGATAGACATTGGCAATTAGTAGTAAATAAAGAATACGTAGCAATTGTATAAAAGATAAAGCACAGCCCTGGGTGGGAGGAGTCATCAGATGTCCAGGCAGCTGCAAACATCTTGTTGGGCACTGAGAAAATTTTAAGATAAGAAAAATAAACGAAACATGCAACCTTGAAAAATCAAAACTCAAAGACTCTGTCTCTTTCATCTGTTTGGCACAGAGCTTTGCAGAGGGCAAAAAGACTCTAAAACCACCTGAATGCCGGGGAACAAGCCCAACATGCCCCCACATGTCCCGATGGCATCAGGGTACTCTGCGCACCAGTATCAACCAAAGCTTCATATTTCTGTGGTTCTGATGTGCCAGGACATCGGATCCAGTCCAAAAGACTCGGTTTTCCCATGCCTTTTCCTGGCTAGAGACAGGGCCCTCTAGCACTGGTTATTATTCCTCTCCTGGGCATATACAGTAGAAGATCCTTCAAGGGGGTCCATCAGAGCCTCCTCACTTCTATAATACCTGGGAGCTTGGTCATGGGTTGCTGAGGCTACCTTCATCTTAGTGGAACCCCCTCAGTTAGTGTTTCTCTCCTTGAGCTTATGCACCTGTGCTGCCAGGGCAGAAGTGGGTTTCCCGTCCCACCTTCCCATGTCTTCCCCATGATCATGTAGAAAGAACCACAGGTCAGCTTTTGGGGTGTACCCTCTCTCTCTAGCTGGGGGACGTTGGACTCTGACTCTGGGGCCTGTAACTCACACTGGTGCCACGTGGGAACTGTTCTTCCTCATCTCCTCCGTCATCTCCCTCATTTCCTGTCTGAGTTCCTTAACCAGGGCAGAGATATGAGCCTGCATTGGGTCATTGATCATACTCTCATAATTTCTGAGTTTATTTGCAACAGAACCCACTGTCTCTTGTTTGTCCTCGGCATTAATTGTCGCAATGAGTATGGCGTATTGAGATGGTCCTAGAGTTGCCAGATTCCACAACATTTGCCCTGTGCATCTAACCTTGTTGGGGTCATTATCATCCTATCTGCTCCTCTCAAAAAGTACCTCCAACACTGGCACTTCCCTCAGCTACTGGATCCCTTCCTCAAGGGTCTTCCAGCACATTTTATGGTAGTGTTCCTGCATTTGTTCTTTGTGGACAAACCTCTCCCTAACACTTATTAAAAGCCGCTCCCAAAGGGAAAGAGGCCCTGGCTCCCTTAATGAATACCTGATTTAAACCTGAGTCCTGGGTTAAAGGTCCCAAATTCTTTGCCTCACTACTATCTAATTGCACTCCCATACCCATAAGGTCCCAGGCCCAAAGTAACCAGGCTGTATAAGCCTCATGTTCCTGTTGTACGATATCTTTTTGCAGATTACAGAGACTTTCATACGACAGGGACTCAGTGATTATCTCAACCTCTGACTCCCCTGTAGGTTGTGAGGGCCCTCCTTTCTTATCCTTATTACCTGGGTTTGCTGATTTCATGTTAGGCTTCTTTGTTTCCACAGGGGCAACTGCTGCTGGCTGTGGCTGCCCCTGTGGTTCAGCTGGAACCAGGACAGTTGTAATGTCTGTGGGTTCTGTTGCTGCACCATCAGACCCTCCTTTGTCAGGGCAAAGTATCTCTAAATGCTAAACAGAACAGGTATACTAGCAACACCACTCACTGTATGATATCATTAGCATTCAGAGATTTGAACCCTTCAAAAACTGGTGGGGTAGACCCAAAGAGCCAGGTAAAGGGTTGGGAAAAAATTTCTTCTTTTCTTTTTCTGTCTTTTCTTCACAGTAGGTACCGTTGTTAAAGTAACCCCAAAAACACACAGTTAGTGTATGATAGCCCTGAATCCATGTGCCTACCTTCCAGAGGAATTTAAAAATCCATGAATTCCTCACTTTGTTAACCCATATAGCAAACTGGATGACAGCCACAGTAGCCTTAGTTATAGGTCCCACTTTTAGATAAGGACATGCAAATGGGAAAAATACGACCACCACCACATGCCACCCGAACTGGGGTAGGCTAGACCACATGATATCCAGTACACAGGAACGCAGGCACTTAAGAACTGTTATTCCTTTTTCTCTCAATGCCCTCGTGCCCCATGACTGGGCACCAAATTCTTAGTTTTGAAAGGCAGTTGTCTGCCAGGGAAAGCTAGAACCTCCCTTGGAATGGAAAATGTAACCCCCCTCCCTCCAAATTTTTATGTTTTTGCCATTAGGGGCTTTCAGGCAAAGATATGGGAATAGGAGTAACAGTTCTTTACTAGGGATATTAAAAAGAAAGAAACAAAACAAAACACAAAACAAAAAATGTGGTAGTACAAGAAAAACAAGGTAGGTAGCAAAAAAAAAAAAAAAAAAAAAAAAACAAAAAAAACCCCCTAAAGTTTGAAGAAAAAAAGGGTGGCCCCTAAAAAAAAAAAAAAAAAAAAAAAAAATCCTGGAAACCCCTGACAGAGTCAGGGATACAACCTGGCACCCTGTTGGTCAGGTGTCAGAAACAGTCCAAATAATAAGTCTTCCTGGAGTAACAGATGTGGTTCTGTGGAGTAGAGGTAGTCCTGTAGAAAGTCCAGTGGCAATGAGATGGGACCAGTCTTCCTCCAGGAATCCAGTGGAAAAACTGGATACCTTGTGTCCTTCAGTCCCAGTTTTTATCTAGCTAAGAACAGCTGTCTCCTTCCCCACTGGGTGGAGCATCTCACAATGGGATGATGGACTTTGTCATGTCATTGGTGGGCCCTAATGGCCCATTATCATAAGATGTCTCCCTGGAGGATGGAGGGGTGGTGAAAGAGATAAGAAACAGTGCCTCACCTGGTTTTAATGGCTGGGCCATTAAAAGGCATCCGTCCCCCTCCTCCCTGGAGTTAGAAGGATCTCCCAAAAAACAGCTTTCAAGAGATGAAATAGAATACACATTTTTAGGTTACACAATCCAATCCACTGGTGAAACTGGTGTTTTGGTGTTTTTCAGTGTAACACAATGTGTTAAAAAATTATTAAGAATTAAATAAATAGACAACCCCAAATAAAGAAATTGAATACTTAGGAGGACCTTCCCCTAGTTAGCAAGGCATATTGCATATTTCCACTTTAATTAAAATGCTGGTTCTATTCCGTGCCTGCCAATTTCTTCTTCAAAGTGATTTAGCCTCTTCTCTCTTATAATTCGATTTAATTCACCAGGACTAGCGAATCCAGGACTAGTATTTTCAGCTTAGATTTCAAAAGGAAGACTACATTAATCAAACATGAGTTGTGGGATATGGGGTTGTAATTGTTAAAGTTATTAATGGTTATGTTTACCAGAAAGCCCTGTATGAAGGTACAGCTGCAGGTTCTGTATGGTCGGAAGCCAGCTGGGGGGTGAGAGGCAGTTATGAGGATAAACACGTGGACAGCATGTGAGCGGGAAGCTGATTGGGTGGTAGAATGTGAGGACAGCAGCACTGCAGCTGAGAAGCAATGGGTGCCCTTTTTCTATTAAGTTTTGGTTATGTCTGGTGTGAGTTAAAAGTACAAGAAAGGAATGTTTTCTACAATAAAGAGATTTCCTTCACATGCATAATGGGGTCTGTGTCTCTTTACTTCAATTAATATTTGTGAAGCAAGTAGGATCTAGAAGAAATAGATGTATAAATCACGACACATAATTACTGATCACATTTTTCTTTAGCTCAGCCTGTAGGAATGCATATTTTTCACAGGTTGCTACAACATCCAGAGGTTTAAGGACTCAGGAAGCAGAGGCAGGAGGATTAGATTTTCTTGGTGACTCAGGTGTAACTCCTGCATACAGCTAACAAGCTGAAACTAAAGTTGCGTGTTGACATGCTCACAGCAAATCAAAGTAAAGTTAATAAATACACCCAGGGAATACAAAAAAATGGTCAGAAAACACGTCATTAAAAGTCAAGCTGTCAAGCAAAAATTGGCTGGTTTTGAAAGTGTTGAGACAAAAGACACAATCATTGTTGAAAAAGGGCATTTTGAGATAAAATAGGTCAGAACAGGTAAAGAAAAAGAAATAGTAAACCAACCAAAAGGGAGACATGATCGCTTAATGAGCAATTATTTTCCACTCCAGTTAGCACAAGCATAGTTTTTCTGACCTCTAAATTTAGCTTGTCACCAATCAGTTCAAAACCTTTTCCTATAAATGATCCAGCTCTGAAATTCTTATCATACAGTTTTTCCTGTTGCAGCTTCATGTAACCAGGAAGTTACAGGAAGTTACAGGAAGTTACACTTTCTAGTGTTTTATCTTGTTTTCATTGGAATCTTATATAATTGCTGTTGCCTTCATAATCTGTTTAAGAAAGATGTTTCCCCTTTCTTGGGACACTTCCAACTTTTCCTGCTTGTAGGTGTTCTCTCTGATATTTGAGCTAGGTGGGTGTTCACATTGCAGGGCAAAAATCACCTCTCTGAAGGACTTACCTAAGGACCACAAAACCACCAAAAAAAAGTTGTGGCCAACCATCATAAGTTTCTGATATATTCAAGATCTTTCCTTTAACATTTTAAGAACCCCATAATATATGAGGATTGTGGTGTTAAAAAAAGGCTGTGTTATAAGTGTCTTTGCTGTGTAGCAAGAGGATGTACAAAGAAAACACAGGACTATATTTGAAATTTCTTGGAAAAAAGCAATTTCACTTAGCTTTACATAGATTTTGAAGTCTGCCAGACCTGGCCATGTGGGGAGCTGTTTTTACTGTTCACCACATCCTGAGTGCCTCTCATATCCTGAATCTGATTCTGTTTCTTTTGAATTTTGCTGCTACCTCCATTAAGCTCTGTATGAGTTTGTGTGGCACTCAGCTTTCATTGGATCAAGAGCAGAGATCAAGACAGAAAAAGGTTTAGACAGTGGTTCTCTTATGTGTATTCACTACATATGTTTAAGTATAAACCTTCAAAATTGTGAGTTTCCTTTTTCTTTGTCAAAAACTGACATCTAGGATTTCACTCTCATTTGTGCACCACAGCTCAGTAAATTTCAGTAGATTTGCCCCAGATTTATGCTGCTCTAGGAGAAGGGCTGGTTTTAATGTCTGTCATCAGGACTAATTTTAGGAATTCTATCCATTGTAAATACAGTTCTAGGAAACTAATTCAGTAAGTCAGACTTGCTGACGGGTTGTTATGGTCTCCTGGCATTTAGATAACAGATGCAGTTCGAGAGTTTCTTTCAAATAATAAACTGTTTAGTTTCTAGAGCTTAACTGGAGTTCATGACTCACTGAAAGTGTTGACTGCTCAAAAATTTGCCTTTTATAAACTTCCATTATCAGAAACTCATAGCTATTTCTCATACATGCCAAGCAACATCTTCAAACTGTTTGTTTTTTGAACAAATTGGAAGCTGTATCATGAACCCAGGATCTTCAAGGATGCCTTGTGGCACCACATTTAAATTTTTACACTGGTTAATGCAGGAAAAAATGTAAAAGATATATCCGAGTTTTTCCCTGTCTGGGAACTTTGGACTTCTCAGAAAAAGCTGGGCTGTGTAGAAACCTCAGTCATGCAGAGGTCTCCTCTGGACTGTAGCTGTTTGCAACATAAGGCAGTGTAGCATGACACATCCATCTTTATGGGAGCTGTTGTTTATGTGTGGGAGATTAGGGACAGGCGGTCGGAAGATATCGCGTTGTACGGGCAGACAGAACCCCTCCCTCAGTACCTAGTTGGTTAGTGTCCTTGATAAGGTAAGCAACACGTAACTTGTAACGTAAGCAGACGGATGTGATGTAGCAAACAGAGGTTTTATAACTCCATGTAACCAGTTAATAAACGCCATTAGCCGTCCACCACATTGGTGTCTGTGAGCTGATGGCCCGAACAGCCTGTGTGTGGCTGCCGTGTCGTTCCTGAACCAGGTTGCTACACCTCAGTGGAGGTAGCAAGTGGTGCCAAAGCCCCGGGAGTCGCCCGGGAGATCGGGAGTCGCCTGGACGGGTGAACAACGGCCGAGCGGCGGGACCAGCTCGGCGGGAGGGACGCCTCCGGACCCACGCAGAGGATGGAAGCTCTCGTGAAGGTCGTATCTCAGATTCATAAGCAATGGGGAATAGATTGTAGAGCAAAAGATTTTACCCTCGCAGCGACGAGGCTTTTGCAACTTAGTATTATTGATCGTCCGGTGGGTATCCTCCACCCAGATGTTTGGGATCAATGCACTAAGGCTCTTGCCGACGACACAATGTCTTCTGGCTCAGGGAAAAATCTTAAGGCATGGGGAAGGGTCGTGGAAGCCTTGCAGAAGGCTCTGCATGAGCAAGAAACTTGGAAAGCTGCCTGAAATTGTTTAAAGATTTCTCCTCAATTGGGTATAGCGGCAGCGACGCAAACTTTCTCAGAGGGAACTGTTGTTGAGAATTTTCAGAGTGTAAAAGAATGTAGTCTGAAGGTTAGTGATGGTGTTCAGAGTGTTGATGGGGTTGGTTCTGCAGAGTGCAGAGGCTCAGAGGAGCAAGGGCTCGCTTCAGAGCCTCCAAGGTCACTCGCTGAAGGGATAAAACAGATGCAGCCAATTTACAACAGTCTAGCTGAAGAAGCTAGGAATGCTGGAAAAGTGGGGGAGGGACTGCCACCTTATGTGCCTCAAGATAGCGCTGAATCCGAGAGGGAAAGCAGGGCAGAAAACAAAGAAGGTCATTTAGATAGTGGGCTCGTTGCCAATGAAACCAAAGAGAGTCTGTTTGCTAACGAGCAGAAAAAGGGAAAAGAGCTCAAAGAGATAACTGAAGCTCATCTTTGCCAAAAAGCACGTTTTTCTAAGGCGAGACACTCCCACAGCAGGAGGCGGGGGGAGCGCAGGTGCAAGGGGCGGCTCAGCCCTGAGAGAAAGGGGCGGCAGCCCAGAGGGAAGGAGTGGCTCAGCCCTGAGGGAAAGGGGCGGGGGCCCAGAGGGAAGGAGTGGCTCAGCCCTGAGGGAAAGGGGTGGGGGCCCATAGGGAGGGAGTGGCTCAGCCCTGAGGGAAAAGGGTGGGGGCCCAGAGGGAAGGAGTGGCTCAGCCCTGAGGGAAAGGGGCGGGGACCCAGAGGGAAGGGACAGCTCAGCCCTGAGGGAAAGGGGTGGGGGCCGAGAGGGAAGGAGTGGCCCAGCCCTGAGAGAAAGGGGCGGGGTCGGAGCCCGACCAAAAGGGTCTGGAGCCCGGAAACAGCCAGTCAGTCCACTTCCGACTCTGAATTGGACTCCAGCTGGGACTGGGACAGCCAGTCCTCTGCTGCGGGCTCTGGCTCCGGCTCCGACAAAGAAGAAGTAACAGTATATAAAATCAGTAACAACAATGTTTCTACCTGGGTTGAGGGGAAGTCAGGAAAAAGAACGAACTCCCCTCACAGACTGGAGAAAGATACAGATGGCATGTGCTAACTGGAATCCATCAGCCAAACTAGCTTTTCCAGTCCGATTAGGGGGGGGCAGGCGGAAACCAGAGAACGTACTCACCGGTAAATCCTAAGGATATACAAGCAATTGTTAAAGCAATCACTGACAGAGGGATCAATTCAGCTATGGTTTCTACTCTCATTGATGGTGTTTTTGGAGGGGATGACATGCTCCCATTTGACATAAAGCAAACCTGCAGACTGATTTTTGATGGGGCAGGGATGATTGTTTTTAAACAAGAGTGGGAGGAAAATTGTGCAAAGCAATTAGCTTTGGTCACTGGTCCAGATCATCCGCTACACAGCTGCAGCCTGCAGCGGCTCATGGGCACAGACCCAACCATGATCACCCCCCAGGCACAGCCAACCTAGCCAAAAGAGTGATAAGTAGGCAGTCCCATTTGTACCAGGAATGTGAGTTTGTCAACAATCTAGAATAACCCCCTGTGTGTACCTTAGCAAATTCAATAACCTTGCTGACTTTTGTGTCCAAGTTCTGATTGTTCCTAGAGTCCTGTATCACCAAGAAGAAGAAATGTATCGCTTTTTAGAAGAAACCATCCAGCTCCGCAAAAGAGAAGTAATAACAGGTATAACCATTGCAAAGCTCCTTAGCCTAGGAGCTGCCGGTACAGCCACAGGTGTTTCAGCTCTCGTGACCCAACACTAAGGACTTTCTCAGCTGCAAATGACAATTGACGAAGACTTACTGAGCATTGAAAAATCCATCTCCTCGCTGGAAAGATCTATCTCCTCGCTTTCGGAAGTTGTCCTGCAAAACAGGCGAGGACTGGACCTCCTGCTCATGCAGCAAGGAGGCCTGTGTGCTGCCTTGAGAGAAGAATGCTGTTTTTATGCAGACCATACTGGAGTCGTGCGAGACTCCATGGCTGAACTGAGAGAAAGACTGGCCCAGAGAAAGAGAGAGAGAGAGGCCCAACGAGGATGGTTTGAGTCATTGTTCAATCAGTCCCCATGGCTGGCCACCCTTGTTTCCACCCTAATAGGCCCTCTCACCATGATACTCTTGGTATTGATTTTTGGGCCTTGCATTTTGAACAAGCTAGTGTCATTTGTTAGAAGCCGTTTAGAGAAAATCGACATCCTATTTGTCGAACGCCTGCAATTACCATAACGTGCGCTTGTTACTAACATTTTATACCACTTTTGTATCCTGTTAGACTAACTTTAACAGCTTTTTGCATTTTTATGGCATTTATATTTTTACAACATTTATACTTTCATACTTTTATACTTTTTTACTTAGTCATGGAAGGGGGGGGCTGTTGGTTATGTGTGGGAGATTAGGGACAGGCGGTCGGAAGATATCGCGTTGTACGGGCAGACAGAACCCCTCCCTCAGTACCTAGTTGGTTAGTGTCCTTGATAAGGTAAGCAACACGTAACTTGTAACGTAAGCAGACGGATGTGATGTAGCAAACAGAGGTTTTATAACTCCATGTAACCAGTTAATAAACGCCATTAGCCGTCCACCACATTGGTGTCTGTGAGCTGATGGCCTGAACAGCCTGTGTGTGGCTGCCGTGTCGTTCCTGAACCAGGTCGCTACACCTCAGCGGAGGTAGCAGTTATGAAGAGAGATGTGCAGAAATTTTGTGTCTTCAGAGGTCAAGTATAGGCTGTGTGTAGTGGCAAAACAAATGGACTTCATTCTGATATGGTCAGATACAGCTTCAGAACAGCAAGGAAGCTGTGAATCTCACAGACTAGTTATACATTTCACATCCATCAAGGTGTTAATTTATTTTTAAAAAGCTACTGTGAGTAGTTGCTAGGTAACAGTGTAGTTCCTTCATGCTAGTGATCAGCAAATGAATTTTTCTGATGATATAATATTGGTAACTCTTTAACTTGGTGTTGGAATCAGAGAAAAGGAGGATTTTTTCCAAAACTTCTCACAATGGAATTAGTTTTACTCAAATAGTTTTATTTGACTCTAATGTAATTTGTAGTGTTAATAAAAAGCTTCTTCCTAACTTTCATCATAGAATAAAGATGTGCAGTTTTAAATTGTAAGTGCAGCAAAAGATGAATCCTTAAATTTCCTGCTGTCTCTACATATTATATATATATATGTAAAATGGTCAATACACTTCCCAGTTAGTTTTCTAGCCAAAAGAAGTAAAGAAAAGGAAGGATTAGGGAAGTAAATGAAGGTAAGATAAAGAAGATTACACGGAAAAATAAGTGGCAAAGAGAGAAAGCACAGCTATTTTCTAATGAAATTGAATTTTCTTTACTGTAGACGTTGCACCAGGGCACAAAATTGAAGGCATCATTCTAGAACCCCTTCCCTTAAAAAGTTGTAGATGGATTTCCACTAAGGTCAAAGCACTGCTAAGGGTGATGCACTGGCCCATTCCCATTGACCTCTTGAGGGATGCAATCCTTGCAGCAGAAACCTAAATTCTGTCATACCATATTTTCTTACTGCATGGAATTTAAAATATTTCATCCTGTTGTTATTTACCATATCCTTCATATTTTCTCATTCCTGTAATAGATGTAATTGTCCACTAGTTGTGTGAAAAGAAATAAAGTTGGCCTGAGCAAAAAATTTTCACATTTACTCTGTGCTTTTACTAAGGAGATCTTTCTGCCGTCTTTAAATTGCATTATGCAGTGTAATGCAAATTAGTGAGTTCCTATAGCATTTCTGGATTAATTCTTCCTGGGGGAAAAATAAAACCCACTGGCATGAAATACTAAAACCAGTTTCATTGCAAGTTGACACTTTGTGGATGCCTTCAAATTTTTTGTATTATTGGCATAAACTAGTTGTTCATGCAGGGAAAAAAAAAAACAAAAACAAAACAAAACAAAACAAAACAAAAAAACCAAAAACAAAACAAAAAAAAAAAACCACAAAAACCCCCAAACCTGTGAGTTTTGTTTTGTGTGCAAGCTATTGCCTCCCTTGCAAAAGCAATTTCATTCTCTTAGAAAAGCTGCTGTCAAGTCAAACAAAATGTTTTTCTGTGAACAGTCTGTTCCACTGTTTGTGGAACAGAAGGTTACCCCATTTCTGTCAGTGAAAGTGAAGAGCAGTTGTGGCAGAAGTGTGAGGCTGTGGCACCGTCAGAGTTCTCCCTTCTGATGGAAAGTTGTGCTGCCCTGGCAGGGTGTGAGTGTTACTTGACTGTGCTCCTGTGAGGTTGGTATCCAATTACAGGATGAATCAAGGTGACATACATGCTGTGTGTTAGGACTGCAAATAGGATTGTGCTGATATTAGAGATTCAGTAAAAGGATTGTCTGCAGCTATGTTATCTCATGATGTGCATGAGTCTGGGATGTGATTGTAATGGAGGAATTAATCTTTAAAATCATTGCATTCAACAAAGGGGAAAAATTACTCTAACGAGCAAGAGGGTATTCAAATATCTTTCATTGGCTTGTCACTTGAATACATCTGAATTAATTTATTCTACAAGTGTGTACATAAAAGAAGGAAAAATAACCCCAAGCTATTAAATAATAACAGCAGGAAAAAAAAAAAAAAAGCTTCTAAATGAAAAGTTGTATTAGATGAATCTTGCTGTAACTAGCAACTAGGTCACATTGAAAGAATTTTTCTGCCAGCAAACGTTTTTCCTGATTTGAGTTTAAATTGTCAGGAAAGCTCAGTAGGTCTGTAGCACATCCTGAGGAGAAATGCTGACCAGCCAAAATCTTAATAATCAGCCTGATTTCCTGTAACTATTTCCTAGAATAAATATCAAGGGATATGGCTTGAGAAAAACTGAAGGCTAGAGGTAACCAAAAGGAGAACTTCTAAACATATTTTTAACTAATTGAAAATACTAATTTATTGTCAGGGTTAAATGGCAGAGGCACTTCATTCCTCCAACGCTTAGATAACAAAAAGTTTCAAATTAAAACAAAGGAGCCTTATTCAAAAGCTGGTTGTAAACAGTAATTTCTGTGAGAATCCCAACATCTAAAAATTTAGCTTCATCACAATGGAATGAAGTCCAGGCTTTTAGTTTTCTATTAAGACTTCATTATTATACAAATACTTAAAGAAGCCACAAAACAAACATAAACCCCCCAAACCACAGAACATTCTGTTTTGATAGAAATCAAACATTTCTTTCAGCTTTTGACTTTTTCTTTTCAGAGCAACAACTGTATTTGGGGATGTTGGTAGATTAATGTTTTCTGTGGAGAAATATAAATCATAGTAAACACGTTGATTTTTGATGCAATTTATTGTCTAACAAACACTATGTTTGCATAACCTACAAAATACACTTGGACAGCTGCTCTTCTGACTCTTTCAAGCAAAGGAGGAAAGACTGGGTCATGAGGAAGAAAGCAAGGAACTGGCTGATGTCCAATGTATCCACCTCTTCATCCTGAAATTCCTTATCATCATTTCTTATCATGATAGATTACACAAGTTACTCAGTTACTCCACTTATATTTGTCTGCATAATCTTTCTGTTTTACTGGTTCATATTTCCCTAATCATGACCTCTTAATCTTTCTGTTCCTCTACCTACTTATATTGCTTCGAATCTAGTCTTTTTTGGTAAAGGAAAAAAAAAATAAAAAAATTAAAACAAAGTAATTAAAACAAGTCTGAAACACATGAGTTAAAATTGTCAGGAGATTAGAGTACGATATGATTCATGATCTGTAGCCTTTTGATACTGTTGATCAACATGTGCCAGAGATTACTTGTGTGAGCAGCATGAAAAGTAGTACATTAGAAAGAAATGTGGTTACCTTCTTCTGCAGAGATCTATAACGTGAAGTAGCCTGTCAGATCAACCTCAAGACATATGTATTTATAAAAATAAGCCTCCTCTTTCCTTTATCTTCTAGTGGGAACTGTTCTCTTTTTTTCTTCCCATTTTCCAATGGTATTGTAATTTGAACCTTTGCCTTTGACACGTTTTCCTTTATTTTCTTACCTAATCAGTGCCATACATTTCCTAATGCTAAGAATGGCACTACTTTCATCCAAAATTAGTCACACTTGCTACCATTGCAAAAATACGAAAACAAAAGCACTGGCTGAGTCAGGGAATTTGCTGATGATTTGAGGGCTGACCACAGGAGCTCTGCTTAGAGTTCAGTCCTGGCTGGGTAACAGCCACATGTCTTTAGCACCTGGTGTCTGCACATTGCCTGTGCAAAATTAATTGGAAATCTCAGTCACAGTCATGCTAAACTTAATTGACTGGCTTTTAATGTCAATAAATGGTGATCCTTAAAACTGGCAGTGCTCTGCCATTGATGGCTTGAGTTCACAAACTCATAAGAATGCAGGGAATGGTCCTTGTTGTTTCCAAGGATCATCCTTGTGCCAGAAATCACTTGTATCTCATTGATACCATGAGGGCTGGTTCCGTGACAGCTCCAACCCTAGACCAAGCATATTTTAGTGCATATTGCACAAAAATACAGGGTCATAGTCACAACTGGGTCAAAACATAGACCATCCAGTAACCCATCTGATACAGTAACTTAGGAAATTATATAATATTATTGAAAGTATGTAGCATTGTAGTAAGGAGTATCTGGCAATTTGTGACTAAGGAACTTCCTGAGCTGGAGGTTGAATTGTGTCTGTTTTGTTCAATAACCACCCCTTAATTTGCCAGCTATCAGTTTTTTCTAATCCCATTACTACTCCCACTCTGACTACTTGATATTTGAGGATGATTAATTCCCCATTTTAGCTGGGTTTTATGGCCTTTTTACTTGCTGCCTGATAACTTCAATGTGCACCCATGTTTGAGCCAGGAGGAAAAGTAATCAACTGTCTACTCTTCAGCTTTCCCTTGCCTTCTCTTCCACTTTTCCAGACTACAGAGTCCAAATCTACTTGGATTAACCTGATATAGAAACTTAAAATTGTTGTACACTTTTGTTCATCACAGTTACTGAGTCCTCCGCCTTTTGTTCTTCCACTACATACTTTAGACCTCAGCATACAAAATGCAGGAGTGATGGAGTTAATACAAGGAATAATGGTATTTTTCAGTTTATCCACTACTCATCACTTGGGGTTTACAATTATATTTTAGAATTATATTTAGTTTTTCCCAGGAGACTGGCACTGAAATTCATATAACATTTTATTACCCAGTCACCCATCTCTAGATGAGATCCTCCTGAAATTTGCTATCATTGGCAAAGTTCCTTGCCACTGTATTTAGCCTCTTTTTCAAAGCATTTTTGGGGATTTATTTGACAGTATAATCATGTTTGATCAACGCTGGGGACTATGCCAATAATTTGCTTTTCTCATGGATCTTTTCCACTTATAATGAGCATAACAATCAAACAAAATGCAGGAAAACAATCAATCAAATCTTTCTTATGTTGTATGAATTATTTCTGCTTGAGCCGCTCATTTTCTTCTTGAAAAAAGGAATGTAGTTCTCTACTGTTGTTTGTTTAGTGTTTTTAGAGCATACTAAATCCATATATATGGAGACAGAAATAGCTTTGTTTATTATCTAGAATAAAAATGAGGAACAAAGAAGCAGGTAAAAAGGAGATGCCTGCAGCATGTTTACAACAAAACGACATTGCAGCAATGCCACATTACAGCATGTCACACTTATTTATGGATTTGCAGCTATTTTCCATGTTAGATAGAGGCGAATCAGCTCAGTAGAGAGGATTTGTTATTCGCTTCCTAGGTTGGATGCAAATGAATGGAACTCAGTCTGAAGTGCTTTTTTTACAAAAATCCTTTTGATTTTCACTCATTTTGAATAGAAGAGTGCTATTATGACCACAGTGAACTTACCACATCACTGGCATTTACTGTATTATCTGATTGTTTATGGATTTTTAAAAGGCTTTTAGTAGAAACCTTAGGCATAACAGACAAAGTTTGACATAGTAAGATCCCTCACAGCACTTGAAAGGCAGAAACAGCAATCTCTCAAATTAATTTCTTAATCAAATAAAAAAATGTAGCCTAGAATAGACTGGTTGTCAATAATTGAACTTTAGTCTATGCAAGTAAAGTCAAGAAAACAGAAGTGAATTAGATTTTTTTAAAAAACCTCACAACTTTCTCAATACAGTGAGCTTATTAATGAAAACAGTGAAAGAAGATACTTCTGCAATGAAAATTGCTTTGAATTTTCAAAATCCAGTGAAAGGTTGTTGGAGTTCAACTGGTAGGGATAGTGACCTAGCCTTCATTAACAGCATAGGCATCAACTTAAGCCCTTGGGAACTGGGATTTTAAGAAAAGGAAACATCTAGTTAGGTTATGGTAAGGAAAATGGAATCATGGGAAAGGTTATGTAAATGTGTTCATGCCAAATAAGGTTATGTTTTGAGTTCTTGTTTATGACTGGTTAACAGTACTTTATATATAAGGCAATGTTCTGAGTTCTTGTTTTCATTGGTTGATGGTTTAGTATATATTATGTTCACCTCATTGTTGGGGTCTTTGAGGATTATCCCATACTGTGTACAGATTAAGTTTTTATTTGCTCCTTTATTGAAGTTTTTTGGACAGCCCTCATCGTTCCCATCCCTGTTTCACTTTGCCCCTCCTGGCTAGTCCAATCTCAGAGTCACCCACTGCTGGCAACTAAACATAATGCAATCATCAGCATTTTACGAGAGAATGGAGAAATGAAAAGTAATGTCAGTTTGAGAAAATCAAGTGTTATTTTTTTAGAAAGGAAGTGTTCTGAAAAAGTTGAGCAGAGATGATGCAAATAGGTTTTGCCTGTGGACTTGAAACTTCCATTGCATGGATCTGACCAATGGGAAATATTTTGCTACTACTTTTTCTAAGTTTATCACTATTTTATCAAGATTGAGCTAGTAAAGGAGACATCCTTTAGTGTGCCCCAATCTTTAAAGGTGCAGAGAACTTGTAACTCTCTGTGAGTCAGCAGTGGGTTATAGAGGCTTTTTGCTACATTAATCTTTATGTCCAGTCAATGAAAAATTAAAATAAAAAAATCATCACTGTTATAAATGAGATTGACCAAATTTTAGAAAACAAAATTTAGAATTTTATTGAGAGACAAAAATGACAGTCTTGGACAGCCACAATTAAAAGGACAGTGTCGAGCCTGGGCACGGCACTGGGTGAACTCTGATAACAAGCTCTATCAGTCTGCTATCCCCCAAGTTCACATTTTTGGTCTGAAGCAGTCCCCTTTTATACACTGGATCACAGAGAAGACATGAGGCTCCGATGTTGTCCTCGTCCGGGGCAGCTTAATTGATTATTCATGCTCGGGTCTAGGAGTCTTGAATAGTTTTTCCGGGGTTAACAATGAGCTTAAATGGCTGAGCCCAGGTGTGTCGCAGATATGATCATGTCCAGGAGAGTCCGATGAGATATGAGGAGATATGATAATGTCCGGAGGAAGCAGGTGAGATACATATCTGATGTAATCAGTGGTTCTTGAGTAGTTTATCTCTTCCCCCCATGGCTTTTGTGTTCCTTTCAGGGTTTCCCGGCAGAGGCATGTCACTGAAATTCCTTTCTTGTCCTTGTGTCCCTGGTCTGGGGTTTTTGCTGCCAGCAGAAATATTTTGTACATTCCCTGTTATGGCTTTTTGGTTTACAGAATATAAACTTATATGAATTAACCTTAAAATATCTCACAGCTTCTTATTTGAACATGTACAACTTATACTTTATATGGGTGTATTAAAATACAGGCATATTCCACATGAATTAATCTTTGGACATTTATCACAATCCCTCCCCTTTTATCTTTACCTATTTAATTCGTGTTTTCGGTTATTGCCTTTCTTTTCCCTACCGGAATAAAAGCCTCTTAACCAATGATTTTTCTTTATATATACTCTTTTCCTTTTTGATGATCCCTTCTTGAATCTGTCAATAGATTCTTTCATCTTTATCTACTTGTAATCGAGCCTCAAATTCCTCGAGTGCTTCTGCGGCTTTACTTTTCTTTTCTTTTAATTTCATAATTTTGGACACCGCATTATTTTTGTTAATTCCACCTGAGGCCAGCTCGGGGTCCATGTGTAAGTCTGCAACCTGCATCCCCTGGACCACAGTGTGGATTAATCTGATTAAACAAGGTATCAAATAGGGTAAAAAGATTAGTCCAGCTACAGAGCATAAAATGAAAAACCCCACTTTCTTCCACCATTCTCCTGTCTCAAACAATTGATCCCACCAGGAAGCTTGAAGTATCGAATTCCATTTCTGCACCAGGACATGAGCAACCTTCTTGATTTCTGCTGCTAAACCTCTAATTGTTTCCTCATAATCATTTCTTTCTATACAACATTCAGAATCATTAAATTTTCCGCATACACCCCCCCTCCTCTGCGAGTAAGTAATCCAAGGCAATTCTATTCTGGTAGACAAAACCCCTCATTTGGGAGTGCTGTCGGGCTAACAGTTCTAAGGCATCTGAGGTATGATTTGAAACTATTTCAACCACAGCTTGTAGTCTAATTAATCGATTTAGTAGGTACACAGGGGTTCTATATCCCCAGCTCCCATCTTGAGCCCAGGTGGCAGGGCCATAGTATTCTATAATGCGTTCAGTGGGCCATTCCTCATTTCCCCATTTCTGGTTTCCTCCTGCTTGAGTGAGCTCCCTTTTTACCTCTCTCCTTTCACAGCTGAGGGTCTCGTATAAGGGGGCTCCTAGGAGGCTGCTACCTGACCTCGGTAAAATGAAGAAGGAGGGCCTGATCATTCCTAGAGTACAGGAACCTTTCCATTTCCGGGGTAACTCGCTATAAGCTTTCTTCCCGCAGATCCAGTAAATACCACTCAAAGCTTTCCATTTTATATCTACACTTTCTGGTTTTTCCCAGAATTCCTTCAGGTCTGTTAGAGAATAATAAGGATTAGCATTAGTAAAATCATACCAACATAATTCAATTTCTTCTATCCAGTTACACCCTTTTTTCTGTTCCTTGCTCCAATACCCGACTGGGGCTTTGGGTTGCCACACCTTGGTTTTATTGTTTGAATTCACAGTCAGTGTGGACAGATAAGGGATATAGCCCACAATTTCAATGAAAGCACTCCCTTCTCTACTAATGCAAATGGTCCCTATTACTCTTTCGTCTAAGGTCCATCCCTCAGGTCGAGTCATTGTTTTTAACACTTTGTTATCCCATTTTAGGATTTGCTCAGGGGCTAAACTTTCCCCTTTCCAGGGCCATCTCTCAGCGGATTTCAAACCTCCACAAATCCAGCAGTTAATTAGCCCTAGTTCTGTGGCTATTTCCTGCACCAGGTGTAAAAAGAGATTTTTGTTAGTAGTAGCAAGACTCCAATTGTTAGGTTGTTTCTCTAACTGCTCATATTGCTCACTAAGCGTTCTCATTCTCTCCTGCTCCATCCTCCTTGTTTTGGTTTCTAGTTCTTTTTTCCTCAGTTCCAAAGCCACTTTCTTTGTTTTGTTTTCAGGGTCAAGTCCCTCCTCATCCTTAGAAAAACAGAATACCTGATCTAATTTCAGGCAGACCTTATCATCGTTATCATTTAGTAGATCTAGCAGAATAGGTCCATGGTTCAGGGAAGGGGCTTGAAGTTTCTCATTTTGCCCCACCCAGTATGTTTTCCCGTTTGAGGTACACATTTCTAATGTAATTTTCATAACATAGTTTGTTTACTTGCAAATATCCCACAAAGGTAGATTCTGGCTTTCCCCCGATCCAAAGAGTTTTATTACAATCTCTACACATGGGAATGATGGACATTTTGCTAAGTTCCCTCCTTTTCCTGGATACTGCCACAGGGTGAGAGGTTTTCTCTTGTTGGTTATTAATTTGGGACCCATTATTATAGCTATCAGTGTTCCCCCCTCCCTTGTCGGAACGGTTAAGGCATACCCCCAGGTTAGTGTTCTGGCTCCAGGTATTTTTCTGCTTATTTTCCTGTGGGTTAATTTCCTTCCCCAGTCTCTCCTGAAGAGTGGGGAGGCCATTCGTGAGGTACACGGCTTGACTCAGGATCACCAGGGTTACCCATAGGCGTATCCCTCTGCCCTTCCCTACGCCCATTGGGGTGCCACCAATGGCGGGGTAAACCATCTTCTTGGCAGCAGGGTTATTCTTCCGGGCCCCCATGGGTGCTTCTCTGAGCATACCGTCTTTTATACTGTTCCCACTTGGTTAATTTCACCTGGTCAGAATTACAGGGTACCTTCACCATTCGTCTACACTCAATTGCAAGTGGTTTTGCCTTTTTATTCAATTTTCCCCTTATCCCGTTAGTGAAATAATGGAACCACTCAAAAGAATCTTATTTAAAAAAACCTGCTTCGGTAGCAATATACAGAAAAAAGTCGGTAAGATTTCGTTCTTGTTCTAAGCAGTTTTCACACAAACTCCAAGGCTTAATTCCATGATAGCAATGAGTGACCCAAATTTCCCCACAATACCTGCACTTCAAATGAGCAAAAGGATAGCAGGGACACCCTGCTTGGTTACAACTTAGCCGGTATCTGTCGGTCATCGGGGGTTTCGATGAATCTTTAACTTTAAGTCTCCTGGAGCTGAGGTTACTTTCCACTGAGGAGGGCTATCTTGCTCTTCAATTCTTTTTACTCATGATGCATGGGTCCAACCTCTTTTGGCAGTTCTCACGGCTGTGTCTGTGGTGAGGAGAACAAGAAAATGTCCTTCCCAATGAGGTGACAAAGGCGTCTCCTTCCACGCTTTTATCAGTACTTTGTCCCCAGGCTGGATTCGATGAATGGCGAACCCCAGAGGTGTGCTTTGGGCTATCAGTCCACGTTTTCGGAGTTCCTGTAAATTTTTATTTATTAAGACAAGGTAAGATTGGATTTGGCAATCTTCCACTCACGGGTGGCTTACTGGCATTCCATGTTCATATGGCATTCCATATAACATTTCAAAAGGGGATAACCCAGACTCTGAGTGGGGTTGAGTCCGAACACTTAGGAGTGCTAAAGACATCTTAGTTTCTAGCATAAGTTTGGATATCTGAGCTTTTAATGTTTGATTCATCTGTTCCACCTGTCCCGAGCTCTGGGGGTGCCAGGGTGTGTGATATTCCCATCTGATCCCTAAGGCGTCTGCTAGGAGTTTTATAATTTTGGAAGTGAAGTGTGTTCCCTGGTCAGAATCAACGGAGTCAGGGATCCCATATCTAGGTATGATATCTTCTAATAATCTTCTTACTACTGCCTGAGCTGTAGCTCTGGGGCTGGGGTATGCCTCCACCCAGTGGGTTAACTGGTCCACTATTACTAATAAATATTTATGTCTCCCTACCTTTGGTAATTCAGTGAAATATATCTGAACTCTCCCAAAGGGGCAGTATGCCAGAGGACGTCCCCCCTGTGTGACCCTTCTACTCCTTGATTTGTTTATTTTCTGACATGTCATACAACCTTGGACTTCTTGCTTCGTTATTTCAAAGATACCTTTACATCCAAAGAATTTTAGGAACTGTTCGGCTAATGCTTGTGTTCCCCAGTGAGTCTGTAAGTGTAATCTCTTTAATATTTTCCGAGCACAGGCTTTTGGAAGTAATTCCCTACCATCAGGCAATTTCCATTTTCCTTCTTCTAAGGTTCCCCCTATTTTCTTAAAATCCTCTATCTCCCTTTCAGTGGGTTGTGGGGGAAAGTCCTGGAGTTCCCCTGGGGGATCCTCTGGGACGCTGAGTGTGAGAAGGGCTGCTCTTCTGGCCTCCTGATTGGCCAGATTGTTTCCCCTTGTTCTAAATTGCAGTCCTGTTTGATGTCCTTTCACGTAAACTATCGCGATAGCTTGCGGCTCCCTTATCGCTTCTAATGTCTGCCTTATCAGATCCTCCTGCACCAGGCTCTTGCCCTGAGTATTTATTAATCCTCTTTCCTCCCATATTTTTCCGAAAGTGTGCACCACCCCAAAGGCATATTTAGAATCAGTAAAAATGGTTCCTATTCTTCCACGTAGTTCCCTCAGAGCCTGCAATACTGCATACAATTCACAAGCTTGTGCTGACCAAGATGCACTCAAAGGCCCTGATTTTATCACCTCCCCCGTCTTCCCATTTATAATAGCGTAACCTGATCTCCTTTTCCCTTCTACGACTCTGGCCGAGCCATCCACAAACCATTTTTCTCCCTCATCCAGCTCCTCGTCTTCAAGATCTGCCCTTACTTTTGTTTGTAGTTCTATGACGTCCGAGCAATTATGGGTGGGTTCTCCTGATGCTTCCCCAAAAAGAAATTCTGCCAGATTGTTAGCTTTTGTTGTCCTTAACTCGAGTTCAGGGACATGAATGAGAATGGCTTCGTATTTTAAAAGTCTAGCATCCGTGAGCCATTTCTCTGCCTTTTGTTGTAAAATATTTCTAACATTGTGTGGAGTATAAACGACCAAGGGTGCTCCAAAAGTGATTTTTTTTGGCTTCCTCTACTAGCAATGCCACTGCTACTATAGCTTGTAAACAGGTGGGCCAACCCCGGCTTACAAGGTCTAATAACTTAGAAAGATAACCTACCGGTTTCTGGTCTCCCGCCCAATCCTGTGTGAGAACCCCATGTGCTGTGTGATTGCTTACATCAATAAATAGCTGGAATTTTGTTATTTACATCTGGGAGGCTCAAAACAGGGACTGCTATTAGGGCTTCCTTTAATCGCTGCAGACCCCTATCATCCTGCTCCGTCCACTTTACTTTTTCCATAGTTAACTTCTCATACAGAAATTTTACCTTTTCACTATATCCTTCTATCCATTGTCTGCAAAATCCTAGAAGTCCTAATAATTGACGTACCTGCCTTTTTGTTTTTGGGGGAGGTATTTCCAGTATACCAGATACCCTTTCCGGGTCTAATTTTTTCTTTCCCCTCATAATCCAGTGCCCGAGATATTTAACTTCAGGCTCTGTGAACTGTAATTTTTGCTTTGAGACCTTTAAACCCTTTTCCCCCAAAAAATTCAACAATCTAATTGTACATTCTCTTACTTCTTCCTCGGTTTCCCCGGCGACTAACAAGTCATCTACATATTGCAAGATTTTTGTCCCTCCTTTCGGGGAGAACTGACTCAGTAATTGCTCCAACGCTTGCCCAAATAGGTTGGGAGAGTCAACAAAGCCCTGCGGCAGGGAAGCCCATCTTAATTGCTGCTTACGATTTGTCTCAGGGTCTTCCCATTGAAATGCAAAGAAGTCGCGACTGCATTCGGCTAAAGGGCAAGTCCAAAAGGGGTCCTTTAAGTCAATCACACTACACCAAGTATCCTCCGGGGAAACCCTATTCAAAAGCGTGTATGGACTGGCTACGACAGGAAACCGAGTTTTGGTTCTTTCATTTATCGCTCTCAGATCCTGTACCAATCTACAACTCCCGTCAGTCTTTCTTATGGCTAGTATCGGGGTACTGTGTCGGGACATACATGGTTCCAGTATTCCTTTACTTATTAGATCATCGATTATGGGTTTTAACCCCTTTCTCCCCTCCAGGGGAATAGGATATTGTTTCACCCTTATGGGGTCCCCTGGTCTCTCGATTTCAATAGTAATAGGGTCCATGTTCAGTCTCCCGGCCTCCCTCCCCGTATGCCATACTTTTGGGTTAATTTTCTTTTCATCCTCACAGGTTAGTTTATAGATACTAACTACCAACTGTGAATTTCTAATAATCAGGTTAATTCCCAAAGCCACCATCAGATCTCTGCCCAACAAGTTATAATCTGCTTCTTCTACTAAAAGCATATCTCCTAAACAAATTTTATTTTCTGCTTCAATCTCCACATTCCTTACTATGGGAACTTAAAAGGGCTCCCCTTAAGTTCCTATGACTACCATAAAGTCTTTGCTTACAGTGCACCCTGGAGGCAACTGTTTAAAAGTACTTCTTTCCGCTCCAGAGTCCACTAAAAAGTCCATATTTGTTCCTTTGAGTCCAATTTTAAGGGCTATCAGGGGCTCCTGTGATGTTATGGACCCTAAAATGAAAAGCCCCCGACATCCCTAATCTTCCTTAAACATTTTCTCATCTTGGATTCTTTTCTTGCAATCTCTCTTTATGTGCCCCTTTTTCTTGCAATGGAAACACTCTGGCCCCTCCCCCTGATCCCCAAGGGTCCCCTTCTGTGGACGGGCTGGTTCCTTCTAGGGTCCCTTCTTCGGGATTTTTCCTGTGTTTGGGGGACGATCCTGCTTTTGGGCTTCCCTCACTGCCGCCACTAATACTCTAGCCTGTGCCTTTTGCTTCTCTTCATCCCTCCTCATGTATATTTTCTGAGCTTCCCTTAGCAGTTCCTGCAATCCCTTCTCCTGCCACCCTTCAATTTTTTCTAATTTTCTCCGTATGTCCTCCAACGATTTTGCCACAAATTGGATTTTCAGCAACACCTCTCCCACAGGAGAATCAGGGTCTGTCCCAGAGTATACTTGGAGACTTTTTCTTAATCTCTCCAACCACTCTGTAGGGGTTTCCTCTTTCCCTTGGCATTCCCCGAATACTTTGCTCAAATTCTGCCCCCGAGGTACCGCCTCCCTGATTCCCTGTATTATTATGTTTCTTAAATCAATCATATTTCTTCTACCCTCTTCAGTCTGAGCATTCCAGTGGGGATCCTGGCTTGGCCAGTTTTGATCCCCAGGTGTACTCTGAGGGTTCCTCCGTTCCTACTCCTGCACCCCCGCTTGTCTTATCATTTCTCTTTCCTCAGTATTAAACAGTGATCTCAAGATTGCGGTGAGATCCTCATATGAGTAGATACTGGTTCCCAAAAATTAGTCCAACCTTTCAGACACTCCTAAGGGGTCATCCATAAGCTTTCCCATCTCCTTCTTAAAAGCCCTTACATCGTTAGTATTAATCGGGACATTTACAAAACCAATAACACCTGGGGCTGTGGGAACTTCCCTTAAAGGTAAGAGGTTAGTCTTATCGCACTCTCCTTCGCTTTCTACCTCATTTAACCTTTTTAGTTGTCTCCGAGTTCTTCTTGCAGGTGGAGTATGCTTATTTTGTATTAAAATTGGCGGGGCGGGGGTTGCGGGGCCAAGGAAAGTCGCTAAGTCTAGCTCGAGGGGTTGGGCATTGAGGAGAGGGGTAGGGGGAGGGAGAGATTGGGGTATCCCTTGTGAAGGTCGGGGTGCAGGAACGGGCTCCAGGGGAGGAGGGAGCCCAGTCGGTGGGAACGGAGCCGCCACTGGTGGCTCCGGCGGAGGAGCAGAGGGTATTGGTGCTGGGCTGGGGGCCCCTTGTCCCGAGGGGAACCCCACTCCCACGGGGTCCTGAGGGTTTCCCAGGTTTGGAGGGGGTGGAGGCGAAGGTACGAGGTAAGGCGGGGGAAGGTTATCTAAAGGATCCCAACTACCACTTGAGGCAGCCCCAGATCCCCTTGGTTTCATCAGCAAGAGTCACACATCAATTTCTCCCCAAATGAGTGCATAATCCCATTCTTCCTTGCTTCCTCCCCCCTTCACATGATTTATTAATGCTGCACAAATCCATTTTTCAAATGTACCAAAACCAGGCCATATCACATGATCCCGCACTTCCACCGCTCCCCATACTTCAATACAGTAATGAATCATTAGTCTCTTTGACCTCCTTCTCCTCACAGAACATTCCTCCCAATGTTCTAACATCCACCCCAATGGACTTTTGATCGGGATCTCAGGGATACCTTTAACAGTTCCCTTTTTCGACTTCCCCGTAGTTCTTTCCTTGGGTTTACTTTTCCCTTGTCCCATAGTGTAAATTCACCAGTTACTAGCCCTTTAAGGGTGATCGGTCCCTTTCAGGGTTTTCCCGGTGATCACGAGTTCTGTTCTACTACTTACTCTCCCCTGGACTGCTCCGGGTCTGAGGCCAAAAAGTTTACCCATCCTGGAACTCCCGTGAGGACGTACCCTTCCCTTTCAGCCTTCCTGTGACCGATCCCCCTCCTTTGAAACTCCCTGAGTTTCTGGGTTTGATGTGTGAGGTGCGTGTTTTTACTCCTGAAACTTTCACTTCCCCCGCAACTGACCACACCCCTCGCGGGGAAGTGGAACTGCGATTTTGGGGTCCCCACTCGCTTCGTGATAAAATCACGTCTCACTCACACGCTCGGTCACTCCCACTCAACCACGCAATACTTACCATCCTTTTCCTGCGTGGGTTCTTCGTGCACGTAGATTTTTACGAGTTGATTTCTTTGCCGTAGCTTCAGAGGACCTGTCCCCCAGGTCCCCCCTTTTCTAGTTCCCTTAGAGCTCTTACCTCGCCTAAGTTCCTTTTAAATTAGGCTTTTGGTTTTAAGTTCGTTGTGTGGCTGATCGGTTCCACATGGCCCCGCCGGCTCTGCCAGGCCGCTGAATTTCAGCAGGGCGCCTCCTGGTCAGAGATGGGGGTCCGAGGGTCCCAATATCATGCCAGAATCACGTCGGGGTCACCAGAATTGTTATAAATGAGATTGACCAAATTTTAGAAAACAAAATTTAGAATTTTATTGAGAGACAAAAATGACAGTCTTGGACAACCACAATTAAAAGGACAGTGTCGAGCCTGGGCACGGCACTGGGTGAACTCTGATAACAAGCTCTATCAGTCGGCTATCCCCCAAGTTCACATTTTTGGTCTGAAGCAGTCCCCTTTTATACACTGGATCACAGAAAAGACATGAGGCTCCGATGTTGTCCTCGTCCGGGGCAGCTTAATTGATTATTCATGCTCGGGTCTAGGAGTCTTGAATAGTTTTTCCGGGGTTAACAATGAGCTTAAATGGCTGAGCCCAGGTGTGTCGCAGATATGATAATGTCCAGAAGAGTGCGATGAGATATGAGGAGATATGATAATGTCCGGACGAAGCAGGTGAGATACATATCTGATGTAATCAGTGGTTCTTGAGTAGTTTATCTCTTCCCCCCATGGCTTTTGTGTTCCTTTCAGGGCTTCCCGGCAGAGGCATGTCACTGAAATTCCTTTCTTGTCCTTGTGTCCCTGGTCTGGGGCTTTTGCTGCCAGCAGAAATATTTTGTACATTCCCTGTTATGGCTTTTTGGTTTACAGAATATAAACTTATATGAATTAACCTTAAAATATCTCACAGCTTCTTATTTGAACATGTACAACTTATACTTTATATGGGCGTATTAAAATACAGACATATTCCACACGAATTAATATTTGGACATTTATCACAATCACGCATAATACTGTGTTTATAGGAATATTTTACCTATGTCTAAATACAGCATTTTCTGGAAATGTAGGGAGATGAGCTGACCAGCTGGTCTAGAGAGAACTAGAGAGTTTTTCTTGTTTGAAAAATGCCAGTAATTAAAGTCAGGTAATAAGAGCAGCTATTCCTCACAGTCACATGTGTTGAACACCATGCATTTCCATCCTGTCAAATTTCAAAAGAGACTTAAGTTTGTAAGATCCCTTTTTAAACACCCACTTCAAATTCCACTATTTCTTTTACTGCATAGGATGTATCCTAATGCCATGCTTAATTAAGAACAACTGAGATAGGATTCAAAAATAGAGGTAAAGGAACATCATGCAGCCTAATGTTCACATTCCTCCCAGCTGAGGAGTTGTTCATTAACAGCAAAATATTAAATGGTATCTGCATTATTTGGGACCTGCTCTCCTTTTATAAATAGATTTTTTAGATAAATATATATATATATATATATATCTGACACCATTTGGATTAGAATTATCAGAAGTTCTTTATAAATTTAATCTATTGTAAAAAAGTGACTAGGGGCAAATATTTAATGGTTGCTGTTGAAAAGCTGTCTTTCTCAGCCTTAACTTCTAGAAGAAACAAAGTAAGACCTAAAGCAACAAGGAATAAAGCTGGTGTGGAACATTGTTTTGAAGGTTCCAAATTCTGACACTAAAAGAAAATTAGTGAGTTGCTTGGACAGATAGAAGCTTATTTAATCTGCACTGAAATTAAGATGGAAAGGACAGTGAGTACACTGGGTTTGGAAATCAAAATGATTAAACTAATTACAATGGCATTCAGAATGAGCAAAGGCAAGGTAAGTAATTATCATCACTAATAAAAAATAAGGAAAAGTTTTGAGGCAGCAGACCTTCAGAAAGGAAACTGAAGATCACTAGATACAAGATAATGTTTGAGATAAACTACAAGACAAACTTCAGTTAAAACCCCCAAAATTAGTGCTCTTGTGAGGGAAACAATATTCCAAGCTGTGTACAGGTAGGAATTGTGAAAACTGAATAATAGAGGCAGTTGAGCTGCTGTCCCTGGGGCAGTTGTCTCCACACGCACAGTTGTTGCGGACACAGATGTGAGTGTATGGCACAAAGTTGTTGGCCACACAGCCTGGAGCCCTAGCAACCTGGAGAAGTGTCTGTGCACAACTGCACAGGTAAGCTTAGCTTAGCTTAGTCTCCTCTAAGCTAAGAGTCTCCTCTAAGCTAAGCAATCTGTAAAAGGTTCACCTTCTATTTTCTCAGCCACTTTGTCATTTTCTAGATGTTCATTTGCATGTGGTACTGCCTTCACTTGTCTCAGCTGCTCATTTATCTGGACTCATAAATTTGGTGCTTTTTGTTTCCTGTATCCACTTTCCACAACCTTCCTTATCTCTTCCAGTTCTGTTTAGATGGCAAATACTCTTCTCACTAAAAGGAGGAGGCTCAGCCACTGGTTATTCCGTTTTCCTGTTGCCCATGGCAACAACAGGATATTTGGGATATAATAGAGCATTAATCTCTCTGCTTAATGCAGTTCTGGTAAGGCTCAGCTATGGAGTCTGTCCACGGCTTGGGTATTGCCCTTAGGAAAGATGTAAGGTAAGTAATTTAAGAGTCTGGAGAATTTAATATGCTCAAATATGACCAGTAAGGAATGAACAGAGGCTCTTGTGTTTTACAGCCCAAAGAGGACTCATAGGGCACACAATAATCTGAAACTAAATAAATGGTTGCTATACACCCAAACATTTTGCTGCCTGTGCAAAATGGGGATGATAAAGGCTAATGGGCTTAAACCCAAACAAGAGAAATTTTAGCTATATATGTTCTAATGGGAATAGAAGTACTGGGAGAGACAGTGCCAAAAGAGGCAGGAGCAGTCCTGGACAGGTATTTGTTGCAAAAAATTACTAAGGATGAGACAGTCTCTCAAGAGTCCTTCCAATTGTGATTACTATGATTCTGCAACTACAGTTTTCTCCTTATTCTATTTCCTTTTGGAATAGTAGCTTGGAAGATGTTTTTTTAACCATCTATGAAGATCCAAAGACAAGTTTTTTCTTGTGGTCACTGTGGCACATTTTCACAAGGGAGGCAACCACTCTCAATGAGCCTTTCTTG
The DNA here is from genome assembly GCA_025960845.1 of Tachycineta bicolor. Lineage (NCBI taxonomy): Eukaryota > Metazoa > Chordata > Aves > Passeriformes > Hirundinidae > Tachycineta > Tachycineta bicolor. The sequence continues at coordinate 12,260,374 of JANEHK010000022.1, read as the reverse complement.
TAGGACAGGAGGATGGGTGACGTTTTATACATACATGACCACGAAAAAACATGAAAATATGTATGTGTGCTGCAGTTAAACCTCATTTAAGCAGAGAGAATGATGTTGGCCTGAAGCCGTCTGCATGAAACGGACAAGAATGATGCTTCATGCTCAGAATTTCTTACAGAACTTCCGGGCTGGGACAAGGAGCAGCGGTCTGAGTAGGGAAGGTGGTGAGATACTGAGGAGGGGACAGGAGCAGGACAAAGAGCAAATGACAGTTTAGGAACACAGCTGGGACAGACACAGTGGAAAAAGCAGAGAAGAAAGTGTTAAACCTGAGGGATGGAGAGCAGAAAATATGTGTATCCAAGTCCATGTCACTGCCTGCTGCTGCACAGTTCCACCTCAGACACCCAGGAACTTTGACCAATGCAAATGAGTCAATATGGACCTCTCAGCAGAGCACTAGCCTGGATCCCAGAACAGCAGCCACCTTGGTGTGGTGCTGCTCCTGGGCTACAAAGTCCTGCATTGATGCAGCTAGACCTGGAACTGGTTCAAACAGAGCTTGTGTACCAGGCTGGACAGCATGTACCCTGAATTTCACTATTTCTTTACAGACAAAAAATCTCTGTGAAATTCAAAATTAAAATATCTTGTTCATTCCATGATCATATTCTTCCTCATTTTCTGCAAAAAGCAAAGCATCCTAATATAGAATCAGTTTCTCATCTTGGTCTGGGGGCAGCAGTTGGTGCACCAGACTGAGTTCAGACAGAGCTCTGTGTATTACAAGCAGGATACAACTTACCTTGCAAGTGCCTCATGAATTTATTGGTATTGTGACGAGTCTGGATACTATTTCAAGAAAACTTTATACAAGAGCTGATAATAATTTCTTTGAAGGAAGGAAGGAAGGAAGGAAGGCCTTACAATCTGCATAAATACTACCATAAGGTCATTACCTAAATTCTGATAGTGAGTAGAAAAAAATAGCTATTTATTGAATGCTCCCACTTCTATACAGCTGGCTCAGGCATGGACTCCAGACACAAGGCAGATGCAACTGAAGGCTGTCTCAGACTGTGTACACAAGACAACCTTAATTCTGACATTTTCTTGACACTCAAAAATTTGCAGCCTCAGTAGTAGAGAGACAGGGCTGACTCAAGGCATCCATCAAGGACCACAGGCTGCTGGTGGAAACAAAACTGCCTTACCTTTTTAGCCTTTGCTGCAGGCCAGGAAAGCCAAATACTCCATGTCCTGCTGCTGGGTGGCAGTACCCACCCAGGTCAAAGCACCCACCAGTCCCTTGGCAGCAGGACAACAGCCAGCCTGGTGTTGGGGGTTAGGTTCAGTTTAGTTTTTTTTCTTTCCTAGAATTTTTCCCCCCATAAGTTGCTAAGAGACTAGATACTGATGCTGAAAGGGTACTTGACCCACACAAGAGAAGTGTCGAGGGTGGGGAAAGATCACTTAAGTTTGGGGGAAAGGAAAGGGTCAGGGGGCTCCTGGAGTGGTGGGTGCCTTCTTCCTTCTCTCGGCATTGGAGAAGACAGTCAGGCAACTGCTAGCTGTGTGAAGAGTCCGCTGTTAACGGAGGGTCCGGTCTTGGGAATTCTATCATCTGCTGGAGCACCCAGGTATTCAGAGCTCCTTGCTTGCCCTGCTGGAGCTGGGTCAGACCCTGTCCAGCCATTGCGGCTTCTTCAGCACCGCTCACTTTGCCAGGACACCCCCCTGCCTGCTGGGGACAACCCACCGTTTCCAGTCATCAGTCCCGGAGTTTCCACCGTTTTGGCTTGGTACTCTTGGGGTCCCAAGAGATCAGACTGCCTGGGGCTTGTGAGACAAAGCCCCTTGAGGTTCTTGGTTCTGTTTATTATTATTGCTATTACTTGTTATAAATGAAAAATGCTCTAATTGATTAATTGAAGGACATTTATTTAAAAAAGGTCCAAATGGAACTTTAGAGAGCAACAACAAAAAAAACACTATCAAAAAAAGAAAAAAAAAAGGTCAGTGCTGAGCCCGGGTGTTGGTGCTGGGTGAGACACAGGTTTGACCACTGCAGCAGAGGGTCTCCTGGAGCTCCACACAACTGTCCTGTCTGAGTGATTTTTATACATTTTTTTTCAGCTGAGGCTGAGTCCCTTTTCTTCTGTTTTGGACTACACGTATTCATGAAGAGTTCTCTCTCTGTGGCAAGTTGAACAAAATATGTCCGGAGAGTGATGAGCACCCATGATCGTGTTCCAGAATCTGGCATTGAGATATATCTTTCTGATGGCCCTGGTTAACTCAATCTCCAGATATTTATCACATATTCCTTGCCCGGGCGTTCCTCGGATCACCTTGATGGATGATCCATCTCCGAGCTGGCCACACTTATTTTGTTGTAAATGAAGTCCTCCCTCCTTTGTCCAGGTGGTTTTGACATTATGTTGCAGTCTCTGGCTTGGGAGTTTTAAAACTTATAAGAGTATATTTATAGTACATAAAAATATATGACAATTATATTTGCACAAATTATCATATACACATATAACATTACTGTAGTTGTTGTTGTTTGTTTGTCCCATTATATTTACTAGTAAAGGACTGTTATTCCTTTCCCCATAGCTCTGACTGAAAAGCCTTTTTAATCTTCTAAATTATAATAACTTGGAGGGAAGGGATTGGAATTCCTAGAGAGGCCCCACCTCTCCCTAGCAGATACCTGTCTTTTCAAACCAAGACACCTGACCTGACAAACAGGCAAAACCCAGCCACATTCAGTATCAGGGCACAGTAATACCTAAAATGTGTTGAGTCTGAGGAGAGCACCAGACTGCAACTGCTGCCATGGCTCAGGGTTTATTTGTGCAGCTGCTTGTACAGCCTGTTCAGGCTTGTTTGATCCCTGACAAAGAGGTCTTCCAGAAGAGTCAGGGAATGTGGGAATGCAGAGAGAGAGAGAGAGAGAGAGAGAGAGAGAGAGAGAGAGAGAGAAAAAGCGAGAGAGAGAGAGAGTCTTTAAAGGGGCAAGGGGAAAAGGTAGAGTGAGGGAAACTCAGAGCAAAGAGTAAAGCTGAACAAAGAGAGGTTAAACTTAGATGGGGACACAAGGAAAAAAGATAGAAAAACACAGCTACTGAGTTATGAAGTAAAAAGTAATCTCATAAATACACATATTCAGGAGCCTCCTCTGAATCAGTTAACTCATTAATTCAGCCAGAGGAACATCTCTAGGCTTCTTTATGCCATACAGCTGGAATGGTAGCACCTCTGCCACTTGGATGTAGTGCACAGTTCACCTCAGAACCTGCTCTGTGGATTGTGCCTGACACACCTGGATCTAAATAGAGCAAGACTCAGGTCAGAGGGGTTTCAAGGTGTTATTTTAGATAACATAAAAAGCATGGAAGCCGTTGCTGTTCCATCAACTTTGGACAGCTTTATAGGATCACTTAATAATTAAAACAGAACCCCTCCCCCCCCCCCCCCCCCCAACATCTGGATTGACTTAATCTGGCTAAAAATTTATTTTATTCTCCTCATTTCTCAATCTATAATAAGATTCCTCACAAATGGATGAAAATAAGATAAGCACTACCAAATCCACTCCAGCTAACTTATCTACCCTTGCACTTGAAATCTACTTAAAGGAAAGCATAAATATTTTAAATTTAGTTTTAAGGAAAGAGACAGGATTAGTTTTCTCTGCATGGTACTTATATGAAATAGCCAAATGGATTTTCTTTTACCAACACTGTGGTTTCCTATATGTGTTCTACTCTTTCTAATGCTGTTGAAGTGAAAATATATCACAATCTACTGCTTGTATTCATTTTATTGAAGTAAATGCAACAATCCAATATAATTTCATGTGTCCCTGAAGCTAATGAGGAAAGGCAATATAAATGGTGTATTACAAAGACCGCTGTGCTACACTGAGCTGTACTGAATGTTTCATCTTTTCTTTTTCAACAATACATAATTTCAAAAGGTGTCTGAAGGTTTCATGCGGAGGTAGGGTCAATACAGCTCAATGGGGAATACACATGCCTGTAGCATGTATAAAAATATAGTATAATGAATTTTCTGTTGTCCTTTGCTCACAGAATCAACTGCACATGAAGTACCTTTGACTTCTATGTGTTTCCATGTAACAAATTTTTTTCATGCTTCTATGTCATTCGTAAAATACAAATTGTGAATGATGACTTTTGTGGAAAGGTTTACATACCACAGTGAAGTCAAGCTTATATGGGAAACACAAAGAGCACTTTTGCTGCCTACCTTTGAAGTACTTAATGTGGTAAAGGAAGTTAGACCTTAGAAAAATCAAAACAGAAATTCTGGCTTCCTTATTGACTGGTTCCTTAATTAGTCTGGTCTCTGTTTGATTTTTCCCTGTATTCCAGAGGGTGCTAAGTTCCCCCAATCTAGAACTTGATGCTTTTCTCTTCAGCTCCCAACAATCTGGCTTTTGCTCCATGATAGATCAAGACCACTTTGCATGAATTAAAAACTAATTGGACATAATGACCACTGCCATGTCTTCAGCCTCCTACAGAAATATGTGCTTATGCCCTTTTTCATGCCCTGTCTTGTTTGTGTTTCTAAGATACTATTTTATTCATGTGCTTGGGTAACTGGGTTCCTTATTTTGATTACAGATGCATTTAATACTTTATTGGTCCATTATTTCACTATTACAACACAAGGGCTGTAACTGATTGCATACAAAGTCTAATAACTCATCATTACAGGCACTATAAGAGTTGACATAAAGTCTTTTTTACATGTTCTCTTGGCATGCACTGAATTGAGAATACTCTTGGGAAGACGGAATCAGGAGTGGTGTCCCCTCTGATTTTCCCAAGGGTCCCGCTAAATCTTTTAGAGAAATGCACCAAGGTAGCATTAAACTACATCCTAAACATATCTACCTGTCTGCTTCTTGCATATATATTCTCTTTGAAACTAATTGTGGATGCATGTATTTATATTTGTGTAAGCCTGAAGAAGAGAGGCAGAAGGAAGATGTGAAAAAAGAGAGAAAGCAGAAACTTGAGGGTGTCTTTCTACATTTTACTGTAATTAGGAACTTATTCTTCCTATTTTTAAACTATGGTGCCAGTACTTTTAAATAAAAATTCTTTTCTTATGAATCAAATTTTTAAAAATCTGAGCTTGTTGTGGGAAAAAATCATGGGCCAGGAGACTTGCTCCTTTTTATGCCTTTTTTAGAAAGCCTGGCTCTGGGGGAGCTGCGGAGGAGCTGCGCATGCTCCTGGTTACTCTCCTTGGCAACACGGAGGAGAAGCTGGGACTCCCTCCCATCCCAGTCTTCCCCTTGCCGGGGAGTCATTTTCGCTTCAATAGTCAGGAGCATCCAACGATGGGGAAGAGCGACCCCAGGTCACAGCGATCAAATAAAGCTGCCTTGGCAGACAGTTTTATTTTTGGACTACTTTAGGGGTGCAATTTCAGTCCTGGATTCTACTTTGGTTCCCTGCTTTAAGAGTCCTTTGTTCTTGACTAGTTCCCAGAATTCCAGTGTTCTTTTTATTTGCATATTCGACACTATCCGACAAATGGGAACAGAGATACAGGTAACAAAGTAAACTCTTAATTCACAAACAGAAGTAAATAAGATGATTAATCAATATTAAAACAGGAACAAGGCAAATGCTTTAAACAGAACAAGCATTAACAACCTTAATGTAATTTTAACAATTAAGCAACTAAAACATATATCATTTGAATAGAACTCATTTGTAACAAGCTCAGGATGTCTGTCTGTCCAGGTGCAGTATTGTTTGGAACCCAGGCTTTCTGTTCTTGGCCCTGTCAAGAGGCATAGGTGTAGGGATAAAATATGTATATACTTGCTATGCATGTGTATGTAGAATGCATCTTTTTAGCTTGCATCTCCACAGACTCCTACTTCCCACTCCCCCCCCCCCCCCATTTTCATAATTTATTCTATCTCATTGGAATATAGCTGGGTTATTTTATATTTCACTTTATCTGCAATTCCTGCTTTTCACAGCAGCATAGAGAGAGAAATGCCCTTTACTCAGGTAACCTCCATTTCAAGATTCCATTGAGGCATCAGTACCATTATATGAGGATTCACTGAATAAAACATAATGATATTCTGGGCATATAGTGGCTTTCCTTAAATTAATACTAACAAGGTGAAGAAAATTCTGGCAGAACTTCAATGACATTTATGCCTCCTGCTTTTATCGCCATCTAGTGGTGTGTGCCCTGTGCTGAACGGGAAGAGAGAGAAGCCTCTCAGGCTACTGTCCCGGAGCTTAAAGAATATCTCTTTGAGCATGTCACTCATGGGAGCTTAGCACATGGAACAAGAGCTGAAAATACAGCTAAGGGCAACCCAGTTTTCAGTCAAACGTGGAGGAGCTGTATATTTTATTTGGGTCAAGCACCAATGCAAATAATTGGTTTAGTTTCAGTCCGGAACGAACCCCTATCCTCTTCACAGCTTTGCCAACATCTTGAGCTGTCTCTGTAATGTGTCCTAGCAATGCTTGCATGCCTTAATGCAAGGCTTTCTTTTAAAATCCCCAAGAACAAATGGGAAAAAAAAAAAACAAAAACCCTGTGTTGTGACCTGACTCATTTTGTGTCCTCTTCAGTGTGCTGAAGAAATGTGCTTTGGATCTGAATCGGGAATGGAAAGGATTCCAGTTAATTAGAGACATCACCAGCTGACAGCTGGCTGGTTGAGCTCAAGTCAGTTCTAGTTCCAGAATTCTGCTAAGGGTGCAACTCTAGAAGTCCTCCAAAGGACAGTGTCGCATGTGCCACAGTGCATAGTGCAGCCTGCAACAGCCTTTACAGCAATACAGAAGAGACCCTGAATTCTGTCAGGACTTTGAATGAGTGGATTTGAGGGAGAGTCAGAAAAAGCTTGTGAGGGGCTGGAAAGACCAAAAGAAGAAGTGAACTCCAGAGGCAGGAGAATCTGGAAGAAGATGTGTTTCATTACATAGTCATGACCTCCATCTCTGCCTGAGAATTTCTTGCTTCCCAAATAAAACTTGTTTAGCTGCTGTTGGTTGTAGATGAGGAATGTTTGTGGGAAAAACACATGATTAAATAATGGCATCTCCTTCCTCCTCAACCTTTTTGATCTTTCTAGACTGGTGATTACTTGGGTCCTGTTGGGGAGCTCCCCCAACATTCAGGTGATTTCAGGGTCTTTTTCCCCCCTGCACAGCTCCGAGCCAAGCCAAAGGAAGAGACGGAGTCTTCAGGTTTAGTTTTTTCAAGGTTGCATTTTTCGTTTATTGTTTCTTATCTTACAAATTTCTCACAGTCCAACAAGATGTTCGCAGCTGCATGGACTTCTCACGTCTCCCCCCGAGCTGGGCTGTGTGGGAGATTAGGGACAGGCGGTCGGAAGATATCACGCTGTACGGGCAGACAGAATCCCTCCCTCAACACGTAGTTGTTTAGTGTCCTTGATAAGGTAAGCAACACGTAACTTGTAACGTAAGCAGACGGAAGTGATGTAGCAAACAGAGGTTTTATAACTCCATGTAACCAGTTAATAAACGCCATTAGCCATCCACCACACTGGTGTCTGTGAGCTGATGGACCGAGCAGCCTGTGTGTGGCTGCCGTGTTGTTCCCGAACCAGGTCGCTACGCCTCAGCGGAGGCAGCAGGGCTGTCCTTAATCTTTTATACTAATTACTACCTGTTTGTTATTTACTATTTCTTACCAATGTCTATCACTATTACTAAAAAGGTCATCTATACACTGACCCAATCCTCACTAACTACTTTGTGCCAACATCATAGCAGAAATGGAGTGAGGGAAGGAGAAGGAAGAAGAAGGAGACAACACCCCAGATTCTCCATTTTGTCCCCATTCACTCCAATGCTATGAACCTAAAATTACTATTTTTTCACTCTATGATAAACTAAACTACTATTTTTCACACTCCTGTGGCCTGCAAACCCTCTCTCAGTTTAGGAAGTTTTTCCCATGGACTGAGATCAAAGCCAGTGTCTCCCTGAGCTCTGGGCTGGGGTCCCAGACCCTCCTGCCCAGGTCCCTGACTCTCCAGGGCAGCCAAAGGAATGTCCTGGACTCCAACAGGGTCCTTCTTGCTGGGCCAACACGTAGTAAAGTAGAAATGCAAAAAGTACAAAAGCTGTATGTTTCATCTCAGCTTGTTCATGTATCATTTAAATCTTCATTGTCTTTCTTAAGACCACATTACAGAACAGAAAGGCAAAGCTGGGGCATGATCATGTGTGACAATGACCACACGTGATGAGGTGGCCACAACAAGCAGAGGCCATTGTGATGTGGGGCCCCGCCCAGACAGTGAGGGTATTTAAGGAGCAGAGAGCCCTGGTGTACACAGTCCTAGGAGAGCAACTATCTGGCCAGGCAGACAGAGACAGTTCTGCAGCAGAGGGTCACTCTCCAGTGACAGGCCTATGGCAGAGGATGCCACAGGCCAGCATGCAGGAGGAGCGGCTGGCAGCAAGGCCAGTCCAGGCAGGCTGCATGTCTGTATCAGCTTCCCCAAGCAGAGATGCAGATGCAGGGACATGCCACCAGCAAGAAGCACCACAGCAGGAGCAAGCAGGGCTCTCGGTGCACATTGAGCGCCACCAAAGCCCTTCGTGGCTGTGGGGGCACAAGAGGCACTGGCCTGTTTTGAAGGAGGTCATCGTGTCCTTCCAGAGAAGGCCTTCAAAGGAACCGGACAGGAGTTTCTGGGCCCACCACTTGCCGCAGCAGCAGGATGGCCTGGAGGACAGAGAGCCACAGAGCCAAGAACAGGATTCCTCACTGAGGTGCCCTGGGGGTCTAATGACACACCGGCGCAGATGTGTGCCAACAACAGAATGGGATGTCCTGAGACCAGACAGGACAGGACTACAAGCCTGCCATAGATGATGGGCTATGCTGCAGCACAGTGGCCACAACTGACATGCAGGAGGTTCACTGAGGGCACAATGAACCATCAGGTGCTACTAGAGCCTAAGCTGCAAGCAGTGGCCTGGGCCAAGGAGCAGGAGTGTGAAGACACCCTTGGTCCAGGGCTGTCTGAGGAAGAGGAGTGGGAAGATGCCCGAGGAAGAGTAATGGGAAGGTGCAATAGGCACAGAGCTGTGCCAAGGGACAGATGACACTGGGTCGTCTCTTGTCCATCACCTTGTAAATTCCTTGGGCCTGCAGGACAACAGAGACTCCCACCCAGGTCCCAAGGAGGACTCCCAGCTGTCCCACAGATGAGGAAACAATAGAAAGCAGCAGACTGGAAGGATCTCAGGAGAAGGCATGTGCCCCAGATGAAGAGCATGAAGGAGAAGGTAGCACAGCCATTGTCACTCCAGTAGCTCAGGAAGAGCCCTCTGTGCTGAGTGAGCAGGCAGCAGCTGGCCCAGATCCAGGCCATGCCCTCACCCACACCATTCCTTTCTCTACCTTCCTGGATGCCCTGGCTGAAGGGAGCCAGATCTGGCGCAGGAAGTCCCGGAGCGTTCTACAGAAGGCCTTAATTGCTGCCCAAGGCAAAGGAGGGCAAAAGAGGCAGCATCCAACAGGCTGTAAAGAGGTTCTGCCAGAGCCAGCCCAGTCCATCAAGGCTGAGAGCCTGGACAAGGAGCACCCTGTGAAACAGGGTCCTGGCCAGCAGCTGGTAGAAGCCGAGCCAGACCTGGAACTGAGCATGAAGGAAGCAACAGAAGCACAAATACCTGCAGGACCTGCCTTCAGTTCTCCTTTGCCCACAGTCATCAATGCCCCGGCTCGAGAGAAGCAGACATCTGTCTTCAAGAGTGTCCCAAGGGCTCTGTCCAGGGCTTTCATTGCAACTCACAGGAGAGGAGAGCAGGAACAGCAGCAGTCCAGAGCCTGTGCAAAGGAACTGCTGGACACAGCCCAGTATACCAGCAGTGAGGTCCTGAGAAAGGCTACAGTTGTGATCCAGGGACTCAGGCAGAGAGAAGAGCAGGAACACAGAAGAGATGCAAATCTGGCAGTAAGAGCCAGAGTAGCAGGGGCAGTGAGCCCAGCACATGGACCACACAGCCCCACAACTGATGGCCTGGCTCTCCTGGACACAGCCCCATATATGAGAGATGAGCTCCTGAGTGAAGATATAATTGTGATCCAGGGATCTGAGGAGAACATGGAAGAACAGGGGGACCTGGAACAAGGCACTGCTGAGGGGAGGAGGGTAACAGCCCCAGCAGAAGGGACAGAGAGCCCCAGACATACCATGCACAGTCAAACAGCTGATGCTCCAGTATTCCTGGACTACAGTGACCATATCCAGACGGACTTGACTAAGAAGGCTGCAGTTATGGTCCAGGAACCATTTGAATAGCCAAAAGAACCACAGAAGAAGGAAGGAAGCATGGACAAGACAAGAGCAGCCAGAGACAGAGAGCCTGGCACATGACCTACACAGCCCCACAGTCCGTGACCAACCTTCACTGGAAACAGAAGAGTACGACATGAGTGGGTTTCCCCTCTTTTTTGTATCTTCTTATTTCTTAGGGTTTTAATGAATTAAAAAACTATATACATATATGCACCTATATATTCACTTACATAGATTTGTATGTACACCCATATTTATAAATACACACATATGTAGACATATGTAGATATCTACATCTACATCTACACCTATATCTGTTTATACCCACAAGTATAATGTACCCCTAGACTTAGGGATATTACATTGATTATTTAAATATCATTTGTGAATATGCTATTGGTATGTGAAATTTGTCTACACTTTGTACAAATGTGTCTTCTTTTGTAGGGCTGCAATGGCCTACATATGAATAGACAAAAAATACATACTGACAATGACCTATATGACACATACACCTGGTAGGGCTGTAATGGCCTATCTATATCTGTATATATCTATTATCTATGTATCATGTATACTGATAATGACCTATATATATACATACATGCCTATACATACACACCTATATTTACCTGTTATGGCATGCTCTCTGATTGTGTATTATGAGGGGGTTACACTCCCCTGGGGCCCTGAGACCCTTGAGCAGTCACTTGTCAGATGGTGTAGTGAAATGAACAAGTTGGGCCTTACTTGCCAGTTCAAGGATCAAATTTATTAATGAAACACAAAGTGTAACCTTGAATATGAGGCGGAGGTGAGGATCCCGAACAAAGGCAGGACAGTAGGTTTTAAACAACCAGGTGAGGGTGGAGCTTAGGGTTGGGGATCCAATAAGGAGAGAACTAGGGAGGAACATAAGGTGGACTGACAGTGTCTGAACCAATGGGAAGGACACACGGGAGGAGACCAGTTCAAACTAACCTATAGGGCATCAAAGATTAGGGGATTTCCAGATTTCAGGGGCTGGCATACAGTGAGACTGACAGAGAACATTCTGTAACAAAGGGTAGGTCTAAGGGAAGATTGGGAACTGTGTAAAGGGATACAATTTAGGGTTAAACCATCAACACAAGGAAAGAGGGGGGGAGGATACAGAACAAACCATTGAAATTAAAAGGTAATCGAAAATACATAAAGCAATTGAAAAGACAATAAAAACACACCGCAACATATACCTCTCTCTCTCTACCTATATTCATCTATACCCAATATGTAGAGATACATACATATCTGTATATACACACCTATTTATCTATATACCTAGATACTTGTATGTATGTATATGTGTGTGTGTGTGTGTATGCACTCATGTATAAAAAGCACCTCTAGCAGTTAACTAGTCTCAGTACTTAGATTATTTAAGGGTCATTTGTGAATATGGTACTGGTATGTCAGGTTTACACTGAGGATTTGTTGTGTACTTGTTGTGGCCAAGCATTTTTGCCTTGCAAATATCTTATGCATACCTCTGTGAATCTGCTTTCCTAGAACTGACTGAGAACTTTGGTATCATCTTTCTGAGCTATTTAAGTGCAATTGTTGTTTGTGTGTACTTGCCATTTGTCTGTAGCCAATAGCAAAATTATATTGTGCATTAACGTGACAATTAATTTTCACTCCAAAAAAAGGCAGGTCTACACTGCCTACATATTTCTCTAGTGCAAAACCAGTAATCTGATGTAGGTAAAATTCACTTCCTCAGCCTTACTCAGCTACAGAAATATCCCATATAGCAGAAACAGAGCAATAAATGCATGTTTTCTTAATGTTCTGAAATCTGCAGGAATTTTCTTCACACCAATGTACAAAACCAGATTATTTTCTTAGATAACACAGACAAGAGTATTCATACTGTCAAGCACATTTAGGAGCTTCCTGTTGCACTACACTTACGAATTCCATTTGCTGCACTGGAGGAACTGCAGAGTGAATCCTGGTGGATTCTGTGTGATGGATACTGTTTCAGGTTCAGCCTTCTGTATATCTGCACAAGAAATCCAGAGGTACCAGATGATACCTGAAAAAGTTCATCATTGTAACTACAATGACCTGGCTGGCTAGTTCTGCTGGCAAGGTTGTTCTGTGGCACACAGCCTGGCATTCAGAGGTATCCAAAGCATAACGCAAAGGAAGAGATGAAGGAAAGTTCTAATGAACTTTCCGTAATGAAGTACCCATAAAAGTGTAAGAAACTCTTAATACTTTAAAAATTAAGTAGACACACTTAGCTCTAAAAAGCTTTCTAAATGTCATCCTGTAGCAGGGTGCTCTGCCTAAGCCCAGATCCGGCAGCTTGAACTTAGTAATATTTACATGCTGTCAGTGATGGACTGAGGAAAGTGGGCCTGCTGTTCAGTGATGCATTGAGTTAGTAATCAGTGACGAGAGTGAGCAAAGTGGATCTGATGCTGCTGAGGTCTCCTTGACCAACTATCAGACCCAGTGCAAGGCCATACAAGGCCCTGAAATGTAGAGTCAGAAGTGTTGAACAGAAGAAACCAAATGGCTGATCACACCTTTTTATGGGGGAAAAATTAGGGAGAAAAAAACCAAACCAAACCAAACCAAACCAAACCAAACCAAACCAAACCAAAAAACCAAAAACCAAACCAAACCAAACCAAACCAAACCAAACCAAACCAAACCAAACCAAAAAACCAAAAACCAAACCAAACCAAACCAAACCAAAACAAAACAAAACATATTTTGCTGAATAAGCCTGACAACACATAGTCTAAAAATATCTATGACTGACAGTCAATTACATCATGCTGTAAAACCGCAGTGTCACCTTGGTTTTTCTGAGTTTTTTAGGGCCTTCTGATTGTTCATAAGATGGAGTCAGTATCTTTAGTTTCTGCACAATATTAGGAGCAGTTTTCGCTTTTCTCACACATGGGAACAAAACTAAGCCTTTTGTTTTTCATTCCCTATCCTTTGTTTATGTATTTCTAACCTGAAAAGAATTGTAACTGACAGCTGGTTTGGCTACTGGGCTGAGAGGTGGTAACCCCAGAAGCCAATCCATAACTGACCCACAAATGTATAAAAAGTAAGAAATAAACCGGCAGAGAAGTCTCAGCCTTGGGCTCTCTCTCTCTGAGGAGCAACTCTGCCCTGCAAATCTCTTGTCTCCCTGTGATTGCTTTGCGTGCCACAATCACACCCCAGTTCCACTTTTTCATGGTGAAGACTTCTAGCATACCTCCCTGAGAAAATCCTCCCCTCGAGAGTGGGTACCCCTCAAGATTATTCCTGGAGGCTGAGTGAAAGAGATTTGCCCATGGGAGTTCATATGAGTGAATAACACCAATCTCTACTGAAGAATGTTTTTTGCTAGCCTTAGTGCTGTATCAGTGCTTCAACATTGCTACAACAATAGTGCGTTACAATAGTAGTTATAGCTACCTATACTGCGTGGTAAGCAATTCTGGTGGAAGTATTTATTGCCTACTAACTAGCATTATTGTAATAGTTTTAAATAAATTGTGCTTTGCCATCCTTAATCATGTTGGACAAATCAGTACAAGGGCTGTGTTACAGATGTATGATCATTTAGGCATAAAGCATTGACTAAGTGTCGGGCTAAGGCTGAACTGAGATGCACCTTGATCCCTATCTAAGGAAGAGTTTAGTTAGCAAGGGGGTCCTTTTTGCCCTTTGTGTCTCAGTGAAAGGGTTTCTCTTACAAACTTTGACCTATGCTCCCATTCTGCATGCACCACAGAGGTGCTCAGGTGTGACTGGTTTTGCCTAATGTGGTACTAAATTTATTTGTCTCAGACCATTGCAGGATCCTAATTCCAAAGCAGTCAAGTCAGTCAGCTGGAGAGTCTTCCATTGTCTCAGGAGTCTAAAGAAAAATTCTCACACTTAATTGCAGATCAATAACACAGGAGTGACCTGAGACAAGCATCAACAGTTTTTCTCTTTGATTACAAGAAAAGACTTTCTGATTTTTTTTGGCAAAATCCTAAAGGAGTAAAAACCAGCACCAGATACAGGCAAGTCACATACCTAAGCAAAAATCTCCTCCCCAGTATGAATAACATTTGTATTACACATGTGTTTGCACAGTTGTAATGCTGCCTAGACTGCCCCACAAAATGAAGCCATACCAAGGACCTGAGCCTTCGGTAACATAAGGTCATACAGTGCATTTAAATGACTTGTTCATACAGTAAAAGATGTGAGATCTGAAATCTCACTTATTCTCCGTAAGAAGGCTTATAAATGTATCAGTAGGACACAAGAAATTATGGTCAAAAAATATAGTGGTTAAAAAAAATGCTCCACATAGTAGTTATGCTTACAAATACTAGTACATTAACAAGTTTTTGAGAGAAAAACTTGCAGGAACAAGTTAGTCTAAGTTTCCTAAAGAGAAAAAGATATTACATCTGTCCTTAAACGAAAGAATTTTAGATTGCATCAATGAGTTCTCTGTACCACTGACCACTATGTAGAGGGGATGTCATGTATTGCATACAGCAGTGTTGGGGAGGTTCTGAGGGGACCACAAAATCAGAAGAGTGCTTGTCCTATCACTAGTAAGAACATAACTTGCACCTACATTCAGGATGTATGTCATCAATTGCAAGAAAAGGGAAGACTAGAATCTTAAATCTTAACCACAGAAGTATTACTCTTTAAAGTACAAGTAGATAGGCCTGGCACACAGTATTCTCAGTGGTGGGCAGCCACTCTTACTTGTCAAAATGCAAGATTTAAAAAAATGTGCCTTTTTTCCCTACTACTTGATAGTCACAGTTTTATAACCACTTCTGTCTGCAGGTTTTAGAAATAAATCTGTAAGTCAAAGTGCTACAGTTTATGTTTCCTTTGAAAAAGATCCATCTGCTTCATTTCTAACCATGCTAACCTGTCTCGTCACCACATACAGAGATGTGAAAAGTGCATATTATATGGTTCTACACAAGATATTTACTATATGTATTATGTTGTATTGATTGTTAATGTTGTATTAATATTTTGATAGTATGGTAAATGTAGTTTTGTAGTTAAAATGTAGTTTTTATGTACCAACCGCAGGAAAACATAAATCTTTCAGAGAAAAAAGAATTTACTACTTCCTTATCAGAAGAGACCAACTTCTCCTGCCTTGCTCAGCCCTGTGGATGCCATAGAGATTAAAGGAAAAAAAAAAAAAAAGTGATACTAACCAGAGAATTCTTTGTTTGAATGGAATTTATGCATCAGGTAAGAAATGTATGAATATTCAACAAGCTATTGCTTTTAAGAGATAATCCTTTGTTAACAGGGGTCCTTCTCTGGAGCTTTTTTGCTCGGGGAGGCACCCAGACATCTGTAACTTTGTTTTTATTGTCTCGTATTGTCCTAACTCTAATTGTTCAATTTTTTTACTCTAATTCTATTTTTATAACCATCTTATTTACTATTAAACTTTCAAAATTTTAAAAACAAGTGATTGGCGTTTTTCACAGAGTTATCCTTGCTTTACCCAGAGAAAAGCTAGCTATGCTGAAACAGAAAACATGCCAACTTCATTTATCCACAGCATTAAAACAGACATAATTTGGGAGAAGCTATTCCTGCACATCATATCATAGGTTGGCACAGTTTTATTTTCTGTTTATAGAGAAACGTGAAATGTTTTTCCCTGCCAGGAACGTGGAGTGGTTTTGGGAGGGCAGTAACCTCTTAGAAAGCTAGCCAACATATTGTCAGCTAGTTTGACCAATAAGGATGTCAATGCGACTTTGGAAAGGACATTTAAAACTAATCTGCAGCAGATTGATCTCTCTATCCTTTCAGAATCAGCCATGAGGTAACATCATAGGTGGCAGGCAGGCCTGGGTCGGGCCCTGCTGCCCTCTGGGTGGCTGGGCAAGGCCTGGTTGGGCCTCTGGAAGCTGCTGCCTGCGTGGAGAGTGGAGTGAGCCAGAGTCGGGCCCTGCTGTCCTCTGGGTGGCTAGGCTGGTCCCGGCCAGGCCCCGAGAACTGCTGCTGCCGTGGGAGCGGCCTGGGTGGAGCCCTTTTTACAGCTTTGTGGTAGCTCCGAGCCAGACCACCCTGGATGAGACCAAGGGGTGGAAAAAAGGACATCTACTAGCTTCCTCCATCAGCACAGCTTTGCATTTTCTTCAGCCCTGCAGCCTGGTGCCTGCACGTGGCCCTTGCAGGCCCAGGCAGATTTAACCCTTTCCTAGCAACATGAAACTTTTAAAGCACAACTCTTCCTCAAAAGAAAGAAGAAAGAAAACAGAGGGTACGTAGAACAGACACCGAATGAAGTCAGTGGATTAGAAGTGAAAGAGCTAATAATATTGGAATAGGATTGAAGAAGTGGACATTTTAAACTGGACTTCTCTAGGGTAAACTATGGAGAAGTGGACTATTCTTTGTAGCATCTTAGTGTTGTTGGGGAGAATGCTAATTAACATTGAGGACTGATGTGATTGAGATTTAATTGAGAACTTTAAAACCCCCCTCCTGGGTTAAAAGGAGGTCTCAGCCTTTGAGACAATGATGATTTTAGACTAGAAGAAGTATTCCTAAATAGTACCCTGAGATTGCGGCACGCAAAGCAATAACATGGAGACAAGAGGTTTGCAGTGCAGAGTTGCTCCTCAAAACCAGAGCAGCCTGTTTATTCTTTCATTTTTATACATTTGTGGGTCTGATTGTGGATTGGCTTCTGGGGTTACTACCCTTCCACCCCACTGGCCAGACTAGCTGTCAATTACATTATTTTCAGGCTGGAAGTATGTAAACAAAGAACAGGGAACAAAACCAAAAGGTTTGTTTATGTTCCCACGCATGAGAAAAGCAAAAACTGCTCCTAATATTGTGCAGAAACTGAAGAAACTGATTCCATCTTATGAACAAGTAGAAGGCTTTAAAAAACTCAGAAAAAACAGAGTTACTTCTCACCCAGATATGCTGAGAAGCTTTGTTGATAGAACAGCACAATCTGCAAAAACTCTGGGCGGCAGCAGATGTGTGACATTAAGAGCACTGGACTATTTTATCTTGTGGCAAACGTCTTCATGAAAAAATCTTAGAGAGACTCTTCTCCTAAAGTAAGGAGTGATTATGTCTAAATAGTGAAACTGACTGAAAATCTCAAGCTGTATCTTTCTATGTTGTTTAATAAGTAAGTTAATAGTTTGTAAGAGGAGAGAAGAATGTTTTAAAGTGTCATTCTCTTTTAATTTGTTTTCTTTTTCTCAACTTTTTTTTCATTCTTTTAGTGTGTGTTAATAAAACTATTTTTGTTCATTTTAAAGCTTAAGCCTGCTTTGGTTTTTTTTCTCCTAATCTCTCCCTCCCACAGAAAAATAATAAATACTAAAACCCCTACATTAATTGGTGTTTCCACCCAGTTTTATTAAACTAAGACCATTACACTCAAGCAGCTGCACTAGCAGGAGTATTAAGCTGCCTTGAGCTAGTTCTCAAAGCCAACACCATATTTGCATCACATATATGTCTATATTGTCAGATATTTCATGTCTAATGGGTACCAGGCCAAAACTTTCCCTCATTTGCTGTCTCCTTCCTTGCTTCCTATTCAAAAAGAATTCTAGTGCCCCAGGAAACTTGTGCCGCTCTTGCTGACAGCTGGTGGACTTATCTCCTGTCCCTCTAGATGCTTCCCCTCTGCCAGTTGCATATACACTTTTCACATGCCTGGGGCCTGGTCTCCAAATCAAGAAGTGTGCATTGTGTCAGGGCATGGTGTTCACGTCAGGATGTTGCCTCTGGTGCTACAAATGGCCCCTTCTCTTCTGGTGTGCTGCAAGCGGCAATGGGGGAGCTGTCAGTTTGAGGGGATTTCTTGCTCGCATGCCAGCTCTCTCCAGCCTCTTTGGGGGCAGCTGGACTGTGCAAGAGAGGGCTGATGGGAAGCAGCATCTTCTCTGCACAGCTAATGGCAATGGCTGTCTTCCTCCTCCAGCCTGTCTCTTGCTACCTCTCACCTCCAGAATTTCTGCTTTAGGTGCTTCCAGATTTGCCTCCAAGCAAAGAGAGCAAGAGCTCCACAGAGGCCCTGGATAAGGCTGTAGCCCCAGTGAGCCTTCCCAAGTCAAGCAGGTAAAGGGCGCACACATTGGCTCCAGCAAGAAGGGGTTTAGCTCGTGCCTGCTGGCTTTGTCCATCGAATCCAACCATCCATGTCAAGGCTAGCAGGCTACCCCCAGGTGGAGGAACCTAACAGGAAATGATGGCGAGAAGAGGCCTGGGCCACAGAAAAAGAATACCAGCCCGAGAGCAAGAGGAGCGGCAGGAGACACCAATAACGTAGGAGGCTGCAGCAGGCCAGCGAGCTCAGCTACAGAGATGCCAGGCTCTGCTGCCTGCCTTTCTCTCCACATTGCCCTAAGTCAGCCCAAGGTGCTGGCAAGGGCTGCCGAGGGCTGCTGCTGGCCAGGGCTTAGCAAGAGCTCCTCTGCAGCCCTTGGCTTCCGACATGGCCATGAGCTATACCTCTGCAAGAGGAGTGCTCTCCATGGAAGAAAGTGGCTAAGGGAGAGGCTGTGAAGACGGGGCAGCTGCAATGCCCTCTCCCTTTACTTCTCGGTGTAGCCGTCTTTGAGCTGCACTTTTGAGATAAGGTTTCAATCTGGCCTCTATTTCAAAAGTTCTAGCTCCATGGTAAAGGAGGTAGGTATTGCTGTTGGGAGGTGCTGCTTTTTCCCCTCTCCTCTCACTCTGCTGCCCCATGCCTTCTTGCCTTGTGTGCTGTGCCACCCTCTCCCCTCTGGCCATGCTGGGGTGTGGGCTGGCAGCCAGGCTGGGCTGAGCTGCACTTTGAGCCCCAGGTCCTGGCTGCCCACACTGGACGGGAGCGCCGGGAAGTGTCAATGGCACCAGGCACTGTCTCCCTCAGGGGCTGCAGGGCTCAAGGCACTGGGGAGCCACTAAAGGGCAGTAAGACTGAGGGCACCGGGGCTGCCACAGGGGACAGCGCCTCTGAAGGCACCCTGCAGCTGCTGCACTGTTCCTGGTGCCTACGGCACTGAGAGGACAGTGATGCGGTGGAGGCTGAGGGCAAGCAGTGGAGCTGAGGGCTCTTGGGTGAGCTGAGGGCAAGGGTGCTGGAGCCTGGATGGGCAGGGAAGAGGCACAGGCTTAGAGGGCTGGCGGGGCTCAGGGCACTGGGGACACTCAGGAGGATGGCAGCACTGTGGGGACTGATGGACTAGGAGGCTTTGGAGGGACTGGGGAGGTTGTGAGCGTGCTGAGGCTATGGCAAGGCTGAGTGTTGGGGGCTTTCCCCATTTTTAGGATGGTTTCAGAGTCTTTTGCCCCCCTGCACAGCTCTGAGCCAAGCCAAAGGAAGAGACAGAGTCTTCAGGTTTAGATTTTTCAAGGTTGCATTTTTCATTTATTATTTCTTATCTTACAATTCTCTCAGAGTCCAACAAGATGTTTGCAGCTGCATGGACTTCTCACATCTCCTCCCGAGCTGGGCAGTCCCTTATCTTTTATACTAATTGCTACGTTTTTCTTATTTACTATTTCTTACCAATGTCTATCACTATTACTAAAAAGGTCATCTATACACTGACCCAATCCTCACTAACTACTTTGTGCCAACGTCACTGCCGAAGTGGAGTGAGGGAAGGAGAAGGAAGAAGAAGGAGACAATGCCCCAAATTCTCCATCTTGTCCCCATTTATTTCAATGCTAGGAATCCAAAATTCATGTTTTTTCACCCTGTGATAAGCTAAACTACCATTTTTTACACTCTTGTGGCCTGTAAACCCTCTCTCAGTGTAGGAAGTTTTTCCCATGGACTGAGATCAAAGCCAGTGTCTCTCTGAGCTCTGGGTTGGGGTCCCAGACCCCCCTGCCCAGGTCCCTGACTCTCCAGGGCAGCCAAAGGAATGCCCTGGACTCCAACAGCTGAGGGCATGCTGCAAGTGACTCAATGCTCCCTTTGCTTCCTATAGATCTCCATCTGTTTGATGTTTCCAGAAGGGCTGCTCTGCCTGGGGCCAAGTGACCAAGGGGGAGTGGGGGCAGGTGGACCAGCCATGTTCCATCTGTATCTTGTCCTACCCCTATATGTACTGGGTTACCATTGTGCCTGTATATAGTTATGTCTCTGTCTGTCTCCAGTTTTACTTCAGTATGTATGGAGCAGTATAGCTATATACAGTTCCATGTCTTTAGTTACAGGGGGATGGAGGTATAGCTGGGTGCTTTGTTCAACATATAGCTCTGTATAAATTCACATTGTGTGGAGCCATTTTTATAGAAGTCAATGTATTTACACAACGCAGATCAACATGTTTCGCTCTGTATCATTGTCTGTGTAAACCTGCATCATGTTGGGCAATTTCCTTCCAGCTCTGTGGGTATTTAGAGAGGGCCAGGAATGTTAGTCATTCTCTGTACAGCTGCCATTTTGTAACCTGTCAGTGATGAGACAGGTGTGAACTGGTAGTGATATTTGTCACTTGCCATGGAGTCAGCAGAGATGAAACTATGTGCAGTAAGGTTGTAACAGACCTTGTAATTGTATGTAAGAAGCGATGGTTGAACAAGCTGTAATACATTTCCTTTTTCAACTCAAGTGGGCTTTGCTGCACTTCTTTGGGCAGTGCCACTGGAGCAAGCAAGGTGCAATCAGTGAACCTTTGGAACTGAAACGGGTGTTGGTTTGTGTTATTGGGAGGAATTAGCAGATACCCACCTTAGGATCCAGGAGGGTTTTGGCAAGGAGTGCTGATGAGGGCTGGAAGAAAACAGGCAGGTGCGCCCAAGCTGATCTCCCAGTTCTATAAATCCAGGCCAAGAAACTTGTAAAAGGGCTTGGGCAAGCAGCAGATCCACATCTTGCAGAAGGTGCTGGAAGGGCCTGCTAAGGAAAGCTCCAATTGCCTTTGGGAAAGTGGGCAAAGGAAAGAAAGCCCCAGTCCAAGAAGGCTCTCCCTTCTTTCAGGACAGCCCAACCCAAACCCGTCCATGCTTCTAGGCCTATCTTGTGTCCCCATTTTTTGGGACTGAGCATGGGCAAACCACTTGCCCATCAAGAGCAATGCGTTTTAGCCTTGGCCTCCAGAGCTGGAGGCAACCTCCCGCCACCCATGCGAGCACCACGAATGCAGCCAGTGTGCTGCCTAAGGATGTTGGCTAGGGAGCATCCAGCGACCAAGGCCACAGTATAGCTCCATCTGATGGACACGCACTATCAGCACTCTGAAGAGATGGGATCCTAATGCATACTGGGACTCTTTGAACAGCCTTGACTCAGGCTTAGGGGCATGCAAAGGAGGAGCACTCTATGGATCATGGCCAAAAGTGTTATGGCTTTCCGCTGAGCTGAGGAGGCCTTATGGACAGGTTGCCTGGTAGCAAGGCGCAGGCCTGCTCATCCTGTGCTGTCCTGTAACAGTGTGTCTTTTAGGAGTGAAGCCTCTGCCTAGGCCCCAGTCAACCTCTCCAGTGGAAAGGCTGCTTGAAGCAACTTGGGGAGGCGATTGAGCTCTCACATCCACACACGCCACAATGCTAGTTCAGCAAAAGAGAGGCATAAGGCCCTTTGCATAAGATCAAGTTCCAGCAAGGTTTATTCCAAGTGCCGAAGAGAATCCAGTGCAAAAGAGGGCGAGCATGTGCCTTGCTCAGGCTTAAGTATGATTTACAGCATCCAATGACCTTGTGGCACTGAGGCGGAACTGAGGGCAGGTAAGGTCAGTGTCCTATAGGGATGACAGGTCTGGTCACTGGGGTCCCACAACCAATGTATTAACAAGTAAAGAAGAAACTAGGAGAATTTGGGTATTAGGGAGAAGAGGCAGGGGTAGAATTACAGCATGTCCTTCCAAGGCCAGAACCTGGGGGTTATTTCAATCGGCTTTAGGGACTCCACACTATCTTCTGCAGGTGCTGTTGGCATCGAGTGATGCAGGGCATGGGCCGAGTTGTTGCCTTCTAGCCCCTAAAATCAAGAACCAAACAAGACCGAGAAGATCAAAAGTGTGTACCATTGCATGAGGCTTCTCCAGGTGCACTTATGGCCAAATGCACATGCGATGCAGGGCTTCAGCATTTGTAGGAGTTTTGCAAATGAGCATCACAGACAAGAATCCCCAGTTAGAAGTACAGCTAAGGAAGTTATTAATCCTCTTGCTTTCAAGACCTACTGAAGCCTCCACCTTGCTTCTTGTCCCACACTGGTTGTGTCAAAATACATGAGAAAGTGAAATGGCCTTGGCTTACTGAAGAAGCAAGATTCAAAGAGGATTTCAGGAACGTGTTTGTCTACCAGGGTAGGAAAAGTCATGCAATTAGCTAAGAAACTATAGAATTAGACAAGACTAGTCTACAAAACTACAAAGGTATGAAAAGTATAGAAAATGCAAACATTTTTGGCGTGTCCCCTCAGCCTGTCCCCTCAGATGGTAGGCAGAGGGTGCATAAGTGGTGTGGGATTATGAACAAGAGGGTTGTACTGCTGCCAGGCACAGGACCAGCTGTGGCGCTGAGGGCCAGCAAGGAGGCAGTGCTGCAGGCAGACAGATACAGATAGCGTTAAAGACAATCTTGCCCCCCATACATTGCAGCTGTGTTAATTATCAAAGAGTGGGAACAGCCTTGCCCTCACAACTATGGGTGTGATAAAAGAGTGAATTGGCTGGGAAAGAAGTCAGCTGGACTTTGTTGGTTGTACTGTGAGGAGGAAGGGACAAGATGCTGTATGAGGGACAGACAGGGTAAGGTGGTCATGCTAGGGACAGGAGGCAGTGAGCTGGTAATGCAGAAAGAAGGTATAAGAAGGAGAGAAAGAGATGGAGCTGTGTGGAGCTACTCATGGGACTACAATGCAGAAAAGAATTTTTAGATAATAAGGTACTGATGCTTGAGGTCTCCTGAAGTTTTTGAAGAAGCACTCTTGAGTGCTGTGGCCATCTTGATGATGACAAATGGTGATCCTGACATGATAAAACAGTCTGAATGACATACCCAGTCTGGACCAATATGGGATCCTAGTGACTGGCAACATTGACCCACTGGGAGGAGAGAGGGGTGGGGTGGTGTTTGTGGAGCTGAGAGTGGTGTGTTGAAACCACAGTGAGGTCTGGACCTGATTTTCTCCTCTCAAGACACCTGGAAACAGGTGAGCCACCAGCTAGTAATAATGGGACGTATCTTATCTAAGGAGTGTCTTTACCGCCTTGACAGTGAAAAGTGCCATAGCAGGAAGGCAGTGATGAGGATGCCGCCTTGATCATCCTCATCTGGCCCAGTGGCTTGTGCATTGCCACATTTAGGTGAGTCATGGTGCCATGTGTCATGGTAGAGCAGGAGAGCTTGCCTGCCATTGCAAGCAGGAGGCATTGGGCAGTCTTGCATCCTCCTTGCAGAGCAGAGAAAGGCCTTTGTGGTCCCGTCAGCTTCGG
Organism: Tachycineta bicolor; assembly: GCA_025960845.1. Classification (NCBI taxonomy): domain Eukaryota; kingdom Metazoa; phylum Chordata; class Aves; order Passeriformes; family Hirundinidae; genus Tachycineta; species Tachycineta bicolor. The sequence continues at coordinate 12,236,560 of JANEHK010000022.1, read as the reverse complement.
CTTGCCAGAAGGCAAGGGCAAAAGCCACTGCTCTGGCAGCTGACAGGGAGCCAGAGCTCGGGCAGCACCTCTGTCCTGCTCCACCATGGGGCTTCAGGTCCCTGGGCTGGTGCGGGCATGCCTCTCTGCCCCCCAGGGGCTGGGGGCAGCAGGGCCTGATGCTGGTTCTCTTCTCTTTCTGCAGCTCCCAGGCACTGGAGGAGGAGGGGTGGGCATGCTGCAGGGGTATGCTCCTGCAGTGGCCACACTGGGGAACACAGCTCCTCTGTTGGGAAGAGCTGCCCCTGTGGCTGCAGGTAGCTGTCAGGCACAACTGCTTGAAAAGGCACCGCAGGTGGCTTGGGGCTCACCCAGCTCCCTGCCCATCCTTTTTGCCCCTGCACACCACCCAGAGAACCCAAGCCTGCCAAGCATCAAAGCCCTGGCTGCGCAGCTGAACAGCCACCACGCAGTGAGTGTCTCTGCTGTGGGCTCTGTGCTTGACCACTGCTTGTCTCACGCAGCTGCAGAGGCAGGGCTGCTCATCTTCTTGCACTGCTTCTCCCTTGTGCAGTGGAGGCCGTTGAACACCAGGAATCTGGAGTGGCTGGTAGGAGAGCTGCAGCAGTTGAGAAGGGGCTGCCTTTCCACCTGCTGTGGCCTCTAGCTGTGCTAGGCTGCCAGGGAGACTTGTCTAGAGCACTGACCTTGTGTGCATGGAAGCAGGGGGCCCTGCTGCCATTGGGCTAGCAGAAGCTTTGGGGAGCCAGCGGCAGTGCTGGTGTGTCCTTGCTGCTGATGTTGGCAGGACCACTGTCACGCAGGGCAGGGAGTCCGTGGGCCAGAGGCTGCCAGCTGTGTGCCACACTCAGGCTGCTGAGGTTGGGTGGCAGCTGGCTGTTGGCCCTTTGTGCTGCAGAGCTGCTTTGTGAGCACACCTGGCTTCTTGCAGGTGATTGTGAGCAAGGGCCTCCCATGATCCTGTTTGACAAGGGAGGATGACTTGGCTGCTGCCCAGGTGAGTCTGGAAAGTAAAGGCATGCTTTTGTTCTGGCTCAGCTGTGCTCACTTATGCCTTGAGTAGCTGTGCAGGTGTGGCACCCTGAGGCAGGACATGCGCTGTTGCCCACAGCTTGGAGAAAGGCAGGGCCAAAGGCTGGTGTGGCTTGTCCCAGTGCTAAAAATAGGCCAGGAGACCAGGTCTTTTGAAAAGGCCTTTATTAAGAACAGCTCTGGGTGGGGGCCTGAGGGGTCGCGCACACTGCTGCTGCTCCCATGGATGCTGTGGAGGAGGAGGTATTCAGCTTTGCCACATGTTGCTGTGTGTTATTTGGTTTCATATTGCATTTCATTTTTTATATTGGGTTTTATAATGGTTTGTTCTGTACCTCCCTGTTCTTCTGGAAAATGTAATATTCTGAAGTTTGTCCCTGCCCTTCCCCCAGCCCATCTCCCACATTCTTCCCAGTCCCCTTCTTTGAATGCAATCCAATCCTGTTCCACTCCCACCTTATCCCTGATTGGGTATTAGCTTGTCCCCTCCCAGGGCTCCTTCCCTGGATATAAGCCAAAGCCACATCTGATCAGGCCTCTGGATTCGGGCAGTGGGACACAGCTTATGACTCAAGCTAGGTCTGGGGCAGGACTACAGAAAAAAGACTGAATAAAGCCTTGGTTTTATTCCCTGGATCAAGCACAGGACCTCCTTCCTCTTCTGCCGATGGGCTCTTACTCTCTCATGCTAAGGGAAAGGTTCTCAACCACCTCCTGGGTTTTAGGACCCTGAGAAAATCCCTTCAAACTGCGGCTTGTCTCGCTAGCCTAGGTGAAAAGGAGCCAGAGAGCTCCGTAAGAGAGACAAGCCACAACCATACAACAGAGCTTCTGTCATTATGAGAATTCTCAGGAAGCCACAGATGGCTTGAGGTCTTGGGGCGCAAGTCCAATTGATGCTGCCAAGGTCATGGTGATGACAGAGAAGTTGGCTTTTGGTTGATGATTTGAGATCCTTTACTGTTTGCTGAGTTAGAGATGTTTTTAGTCTTTAGTTTTGCTGTGTCTCATTGTTTTTAGGGGCCTTTTGAGTTAGGTTGCCCTAGTTTGAATGACAGGTATCTGCTAGGGAGAGGCAGGGCCTCTCTAGGAATGGGGAATTCCAATCCCTTCCCTCTAAGTTATTATAATTTAGAAGATTAAAGAGGCTTTTCAGTCAGAGCTATGGGGAAAGGAATAACAGCTCTTTACTAGTAAATATAACAGGACAAACAAACAACAACTACAGCAATAATAATGATAAACAGAACCAAGAACCTTGAGGGGCTTTGTTTCACAAGCCTGGGGCAGTCTGATCTCTTGGGACCCCAAGAGCACCAAGCCGAAACAGTGGAAACTCCGGGACTGATGGCTGGAAACGGTGGGTTGTCCCCAGCAGGCAGGGGAGTATCCTGGCAGGTAAAATGATCGGTGTTGAAGAAGCTGTGACAGCTGGATGGGGCTGACCCAGCTCCAGCAGAGCAGGCGAGGAGCTCTGAATTCCTGCATTCCAGGGTATTCCACCAGATGATTGACGGTGATAGACCAGACCCTCCATTAACAGTGGACTCCTCACACAGCAAGCTGCTACCTGACCATGCCTCTCTGATGCTGAGTACAGGAGCAGGGTACCCTCAACTCCTGGAGCAACTGAGCCTTTCCCTCCCCCAAACTTAAGTAATCTTCCCCTACCTCAACACTTCTTTTGCGTGGGTCAAGTACCCTTTAAGCATCAGTATTTAGTCCCTTAGCAACTTATGGGGTAAAAATTCTATAGGGAAAGAAAAAAACCCCAAAACTAAACCTAACCCCCAACATAGGTGTACCTTAATTGGCATATGGCCTTGGGTGCACAGTCTCTTGGGAGCAGCGGAAGTGGTACCTGACGGGAAAAGGGATACAGGTACACAAAAAGGGGAATCAATTAACTCAAATCTTAACTTAATAACACTTAATGGAGGAGAGGTTTAAATGTATCAACAACAGGTAAGTAATTAACACTATCAACAATAATTTAAAACATTTTAACAAGAACTCATAACTCGGGATTTGTTTCCCACACTAGCCTCTCAGGGGCTCTGAGCAGCAGCCACGCCTCTGGCTGCTGGTTGCCTACATGGCATGCCGCATGGCTCTGCACAGCACCTAAGCCAGGTAGGGCAGGCTGTGATAGCACTGGTCTGGTTGTCTCCACTGGTCTCCTGGACGTCTCTTTTGTTCTCTTTTCCTTTGCAGTGGGAGGGACCAGTGGCAGTGGCAGCCATGGCAGGGTGAGGAAGAGGTGGCTGCCCAGGCTCTTTGTTCTGTGGCAGGGCCTGGCTGGGGGTGCCTGGGCCCTGGGGACGGAAGGGTCTGGCTGCAGCAGGGTGCCCCTCAGACAGGCTCTGAAAGCCTTCTACATGGATGATGGCATACTGCTGCTGCCCATGCAGGTAAGGCAGCCCACAGAGGGCCTGCCCATCCCTGCGTTTGGCTGCTGCCCAGCCAGTTCTCCCCACGTGTGTCCACCAGCCAAGGGCAGTTCCTCACACATCTCCTTGCCCTCCTGCTTCTCCTGCAGGAGCCACTGGCTGCCCTGCACCAGCAAGGGCCCAGGAAGGAAGGCATCTTCTGCAAAGTTGAGAGTGCCTCTTGGAGAGATAGATAATACTTGTTCAATTTGAACTTCATGCTATAAGGCAGAGAACAGAACCCCTCTTGGTATACCTGTGGTTACACTTGAGAGGAGGGGAAAGAAGAGCTTATAAAAAGTCTCAGGACAGACAAATTTACAATGTTTGGAAAAGAATAATGAAGCATAGAGGCAACAGAACAGTGCATAACTTGGACAAGTTATCGGAACACATTGATGTTTCTTATCCTCTTGAATTACTTTGTCTCTTCAATTTTTGATCTCTCAGCCTCTCAGGGCATAAGCTGATATGCTGTAAACCATGAAAGTTTAAGAAGCAAAGAGGGCCCTATTGCTTTTTGCACTGTTTTGTTTGACACCACTGAGAAAAGTAGAACAATGTGAAATGTTGGTATAAACAATTAGAGACAGCACAGTTCAAGCAACAATTTTCAGTCTTTTTGGATAAATATAGCCTGTGGATAATATGTTAGGACAGTATGGATTTAACACCAGTGTCAATCAGAAAAATCATGTTTCCCATATTTAGGCAGGAGAAGCAACAATACAGCTGAAGAAAAAGGTTTGAAGTAGGTATAAATATAAATATTTTAAAAAATAGACCTCTGTGAAACACAACAAGAGAAATCGGAATTAGTACATATACTTAAATATTTATATAAGTACAGCAGAGAGAGAGTGGAATAGATAAGTAAATTTTAAAATTTATACAGGTTTAAAAAATAGTTATTAAAGCAATTAAAAGAACTCAAGCTTACCTGAATGATGAATTGTTTTTCTATCCTACATAATTTAAAAACTGTGTTTATATATACGTTGGTAATAAGAGGCATTAATTTATTTACTTTAAATACTGTCATGAATTCTTAATTATTTCTCAATACATTTATGCACGAGTCCAAATAAATATTATTAAAATACAATCTCTTAAATGTATTTTTCAGCAAATGTCAAAGAACAAAATTAATATGTGTCTTGGTTTGAAAAGACAAGTATCTGCTAAGGAGAGGTGGGGCCCCTTTAGGAATGGGGAATTCCAATCCCTTCCCTCCATGTTATTATGATTTGGAAGATTTAAAAAAAAACAAAAAAAACCAACAAATTTTTCAGTCAGAACTATGAGGAAAGGAATAATATCTTTTACTAGTAAATATAACAGGACAGACAAACAACAACAGCAATTATAATAATAATAAAATAGAACCAAGAACCCTGAGGGGCTTTGTCTCACAAGTCCTGGGCAGTGTGATCTCTTGGGATCCCAAGAGCACCAAGCTGAAACGGTGGAAAACTAGGGTCTGATGGCTGGAAATGGCAGGTTGTCTCAGCAGACAAGTGGGTGTCCTGGCAGGTGAAGTGAGCAGTGCTGAAGAAGCCGCAGCGGCTGGACCAGGGCTGACCAAATCCAGCAGGGCAGGCAAAGAGGTCTGAACTCCCGGGTGCTCCAGCAGACGAAATGGACTGGACTCCTCTGCCAACCACGGACTTCATGCAGTTATCCCTTGCTCGACCATCCTCCCCGGAAAACCGAGCAGCCAAAAAAACCCACCACCCTGAGCTCCTGGGGGCCTTTCCCTCCCCTGCCTAAACTACGTGGTCCACTTCTTTTGTACGGGGCAAGCACCCTTTTAAGCATCAGTATTTAGTCTCCTAGCAACTTATGGGGGGAAAAATTCCATAGGAAAACTTAACCCCCAACAATAAGACATTTCAGTTACTAGGGAAAACAAGATACTGTAAGGATAGAACATAGGATGTTTATTTGTTGATTAGCAAGAGTAGAAAAGAGATTTGGGAGTCTTTTGTACTTTTTTTGCTTTGTGATGAAATCTTCAAATTCACATAAGAAATATGACTGGTATAAGAGGAACTTAACTTTATATGTTGTAGTTCTATCTTAAGGTATTATGTTGTAGGTTTCTACTTATCTAAAAATAATATTAAAAAGTATAATGCCTATTTTATTTTAAAATTCACAAAGGTATGAAGAAGCAACACTCTGTAGTGCATACTATATGAAAAAGTTACTTTTAATTCCAGACAAAAAACAACTGGGCATCCAATTTATCAATGTGAAAAAGACTTCACAATTTTCATTCAAACAGCTGGTTAAGTTGTTAGTAAATTATTCAACAGGGCAAATTAAGGAAACAGATGTTTAGAAGACAATTATGTTTAGGACACTTTCTAATCTTAGCATACTACATTAGCAGTAGATTAAGGAACATTACATACCTACAAGTAAATGGCAATGGTGATAATGAAGTAAGTATATTTTGGAATGTGGATTGATTGCACTAAGAAAATATACGGAAAAGTCTTTCTCTTAACATGTCACAAGGCAGAGAAAAAATAGCCTCTGAAGAAGATCAGAAGAGGTGGGTTTAAAAGCAGTAAAATATATATTACCTAGTGGAATAAGAATATCCCAAGCAAACCTAGAAAAAGACTAATGTAAGGGAAGCTGGAAAAATAGAATATTGTACAAATCAGAAAATGTAACAAGATAAATTATTTCAGAATTTACCTAGCATACTAAAAAGAAATACATTGGCATCATCCAGTGTAAATACTGGTAAATCACCTGTAATATGTAGGAAGTAAACCCAAGAAAGAAATTAGAACTCTAAAAAAGAATCAGAGCATTTTGTCTCAACTTTTCAATCAATGCAACATTAACTTTCTGATTACTGAAAGCCAGATATTTTTTGGTTAAATTAAACTTTGAAATGAGCAGTGCCAAATCAGTAGAAAAAGTGGAGTAATTCCAGGACTCTTTAGAATGCCTTCAACCACTGAAATAGGCAATATTTAAGAATTTGATTTACAAAATCTTGACAGTAAAAGGTCTGGTCACTTTAGATAAATTTCAAACTGCAGATGCTACTTAGAAAATATAGGATTTTAATTCTGGATTGTTTAATACAGTATTTTATTCAAATTAGGAACAGTTGGTGAATAAACATAAGCATTTCTAAAATGAAGAGAATGATCACCATTTTCAGTTTACATATAGTCACTTTTGCCAATTTCATACATAAATAGTCCTAATAGATGGTGAACTGAAATAAAAGTTCATTATAAGATGATACAACTACATATCCTAATCCATACTTTTAAAAATAGGATTTTGTTTCCTCAGTATAACCATAAGTCACATAATGTTATATTTTAAGAACCAGTTCTTTCAGAAGCAGTGAGGAGCTCTGGCCTTGTTCACTGTGCAGCAGAAGATATTTCTTAAATCAGTGACTTCAGTGATCTCTCCATTCAGTGCTACCAGAATTCTTATGGATGACCCATGAGTCACTGTAGCCCTTGTGTTCACTCTAGTTATTGTCAAGAATTGACATTATTCCTCAGATAAAGAATCCATCTTCTCTGGCCACCAATTTAAGCCCTAAACTCAGTAGGCCTGGGCCTCTTTGAGTGGATATTAGCTTATTTATAGCCAGCCTTCACAGGATGGATTCTGGCACTGGGCTGCCTTCAAGGATTGTGTCTTCAGGCTATTTCTCTTCTAGAGAGTAGTGTTAGTGTTGGTGATGAGCAAAACCAAAATATTTCTTCATTAAAGCAAGCTGTTTTGAGCTAATGACGCCAAGAGGGACATCTTAGAAATAGCTTACATGGGGGAACTTTTCTAAGTGTTGTCTCCAGTAAGATGGACATCCCAACTAAGCAGCAATAAAATTCTTGACAAAGTTAGTAATTTGATTATAATTGAATAGCTTTTCAGTATTCTTTAACCAGGTATGTCTCTGCCTATGAAGAAATATACAGGATGATCCCGGAAATGCAGATATTGGCTTGTTCTGTTTGAATAATCCCAAAACCCAGCAACTGTTCAGTTGCTCAGATTTCCTCCATGAACTTAAAGGTCATGCTCTTGTATAAAACCAAATAAATGTCAAAGTGTTAATGAGTTTTCTCCGTGATTATGGTCAAATCATTAATCTTGTATGAGTCTTGTGTAAAGGGCATCAGGAATACCCTGTGTTAAAGAAGCTCATGAAGTTATGTGTTAAAGAATGCTAGAGATCCCTGGTATGTTCAAAACCTCATTCAGACTAACATGGTATCTGATTTGTTGGCTGTCTTGTGTGTATTCATATAGATGCAAACAATATTTTCTCCTGGTAACTTTCATTTACCCGAGTGAAAGTCTAAAGCTGTATAGTATTCAACATCTGAGGCTTTAAAAGCAGGGCTGAAAAATGTCCTGAGGAAACTTTGGCCTCACAGTTGATTAAGCTGGAGTTTGACCCAGAAACATCTTTAGACCCTTTCCAAGCTTATCTTTTGATACCATCACCCTAAGATATTTGTTGATACCGGGTGGATTATCATTAGTTCTCTGGTGAGTCAATCTCACCTGAGTGCCAGTGTCCACCCATTCTTTTTCACTCACCCTCCTCAACTGGACAGGAGCAGAAAATATGATGAAAATCTAATAGGTCAAGGTAAGAACAGGGACACTTTCTAGCAATTAGTGTCATGCGCAAAACAGACTTGACTTTGGGCATTTTAATTTAATCATTTGCCAATTAAAAATAGAGTAGCATGATGAGAAACAAAGACAAAACCTGAAAGCCCTGTCCAACTTCTTCCCAGGCTCAACTGCTCTCCCTCAGTTCAACACTTCTGTTTCCTTCTATCTCCAGCAGTGCAGGGATATGAGGAATAGGAGCTGGGGTCAGTCCATAGCAGGTGTTTCATGCTTCTCCTTCTTCCTCACTTTTCTGCTGCTCCAGCATGTCCCTCCTAGGGGATACAGGCCTTCATGAACTGCTCCAGTGTGGGTCCTTGCTGCAGGATGCAGATCTTCACTACCGCTCTTCCCTTCCACTGTCCCTGGGTGACTTCATGATGCTTGTATTACCAGTTTCCTGTTCTGTTTTTGTTGGATATTGTGTTGTGTACCTTTAAAACTGGTTCTGAGAGTGAAGCAGGAAGAAGGAGAAGCACTGAGTATTCCAGAAACTGCACTCATTCCTTCACATTCTGCTCCTGGACTTTGTTGTCTGCAGCATGGTTTTAGTTGGTTTTAGATAGCTGGAGTAGAGAAGTTCCCTGGACTGCTCCTTTTTTTTTTTTTTTTTTTTTTTTTCCCCTTCTTAGAACTGTTTAAACCTGTTTTGGACTGAAAAACCCAGAAAAAACACCTGGACCTCATGCTTGTGGCCCTCTGGGGCTCCGGATGGCATTTTCCAGTGCCAGTGGGACTGATAAGAGACTAAGTGAGCCAAGCTACACTCCACAACAAGGACTTTCTGAGCTTTGCCAACTCTTCGAACAGCAAGAGGTCTTATTGTTTTGAATTACTCATTTTTTATGCTTGTGGATACTTTGCTAGTTAAAGAAATAATTTTTTTCCACTTTTCTCGATGGAAATATTTTCCTGAACCAGTTGGGGAGGGACTGCTTGAATTTGCTGTTCTGGAGGGAACCTATTCGGAGGTTTTCTCCCAAATTTGCCCTAAACCAGGACATCCACGGGGTCAGTTCTTCAGGAACAGGTAAGCAACCTGTTTGGGTCCCCCACAGGGTCACAATCCTGCCACCAAACCTGCTCCAGTGTGGGCTACCCTCCACTGGCAACAGGCCCTCTGGAGTGGGCTTTCTGTGGGCTGCAGTTTCTTTCCAGGAACCTTCTGCATCATCTCTGTGGGTTCATCTATGGATACAGTTTATGCATTGGTACAGCCCTCCACAGGCTGCAGGGGCACAGCTGCCACACCATGGTCTCCTCCAAGGTGAGCAGAGGAATCAGCTCTGGCACTGGATCACCTCCTACTCCTCCTTTTGCACTGACCTTGGGGTCTGCAGGACTGTTCCTCAGATTTTTCTCAGTCCTCTCTCACATTTATTGTGCAGTGCTTTTCTATGTTGTTAAATGTGTTATTACGGAGTCATCACCATCTTGGCTGAGAGATTGGCTGTGCACCACAGTGGGTCTGCTGTGGGTCCATGTGTGAGGCTGATCCATCCACCTTCCCTCTCTAATGGCCATTCCTGCAGCACATCCAGCTAGAACCTGGACACTTGTACCTGATACAAATTCTGCTCAACAGCATTCTAAACTTCGTTGCTCCACGTGGAGGCCCAGAGGCCTACCACCAAGGTGTTTATACCTAAACCCTGGAAGGGCTGAGGCAAAAAGAGAGAAACAGCCCTCTATGTTAGGGTGAGAAGAGCCTCTCTCCCATGGGCCTTTGCAGTAACATGCTAATGTCTTGTAGATTCTGTTATTCTATTGGTTTGTTAAGTTGATATCACCCCTGTTCAACCCCTGTTTACTATTTATGTACCCTTCCTAGAATGTTCTTCCTTCCCTCAATCCTCATTGGCTCAGTTTTGCTGCACAGTTCCACCCCTGTTGTTCTATCAGTTTTCCCGGTTCTTAACCACTCCTCTGCATCACTTTCCCTTATCCCTACTGGACCTTGACCCTCAAATACACCCCTCTTGTCCTGTATTTAACCCTGTGCCCTCAGCCCAAATCTGTTCTCATCCCTGAACCCCTCTGAGGCTGTACCCTGTTCCTGAATAAACAGTTCTCAGATTATCATATGAGGTCCCATCCCTTTGCCTTTATCATCAGTTACTCTTAGCAGTGTGCTCTGGGCTTAGAGAAAGTGTGCAGTGCTTTTTTTGCTCTCAAGGCCACATTGTCACACACTGCAACAGCTCCAAGGGCAGAAGGATGGCACAGAAAGGAACAAGAAGTCATTGAATTTTTTTAGATTATTTCCCAAAATGAGATCCTTGTCCTGAAATGTCATGCTGATTCCAAGCTGAGTATGATTTCTTTGAAAGCTTAAAAATAGTAGATGAAACAATCAATTTAGAAGACTGAAGTGTTTTTCAGAAAAGGTTGAAATTGTTTCTGTCACCTATCTGCCTATATCTTTTACAAAAAGCCTTGGATCACTATGATTAGTATACAGTCAATATTGCCATCTGGTTTTCTTTATACCTCTATTGAGAGAGCAGTATAAATAAAAGATTTCTACTTATTTTTTTGATGGTACAGACAGCAGCAAACAGAAATACAACATTAATTTTTAACTGGTAAACTTAGTAGCATTATCATTTGTACAAACACTTACCTATAAATATGCAAGGAATGGTGCAGAACTCAGCTACAACCATCAGTTAGATTAATAGACTTCAAAGTGTAAATACATAGCCATTCAATATGGTATTTCAGGTTGCTCTTCTGGCAATGAATTAAGATCCTAGGAATGCAGACCCTATCAAAACAGCATGAACATGATATAAAATACATGTACAACCAAATTAAAAATTCTTCATGGTCATTCAGTGCTAGCAACAGTGGAAATTATCAGTGGACTTGGTATTATGAATATGGAACACCATAAGTTTGTAAAGAAAAAGCATTTCTGTAGATACATTAATAGAGAAGGACTGGCTTAATCTCATTGATCTTCTCTTCACAGATGCTGTGTACAGAGCCCTTAATAACCTTGGAGCACTGCTTTATCAGTCCCTGGCAATTTGTGCTATTTTGTAATGTGGTGGGTTTGAGAATATGCATATATTAGAATAGTATTGCATTTTACATGCTGTGTAAGCTGTAACATTCCTACTTTTGTGTCCAGAAAATAAATTAATGTCCACAGTGTAATCAATTTGTACATAGTATTTAGTGAGCTAAAAAGGGATGTACAGTTTGATTTATTCAGGATTACCTATGAACATCTAATGTGGGACACATTATTCTCCAAGACTGACAAAATCCCGTTTTTATTTTCAAGGTGTATAAATGCATTTGGCTTCATGAGAAATTGCTTCATTTTTTATGTTCAGCTGCAGGGGAAAAAAACCTCACAAACTCCCAACATTGAAACCCGCCGCACAACCCCGCGCCCCCCCCCCCCCCCAACATATTATATGAGCAACATAGAACATTCCTTGCTGTTTAACTTATGTGCTTAGGGGGAGTTACAGTGAGTCAGGTTACCAGTTCCCTGCTGGAACCAGAAGCTACCGGAAGCTCACCTTTAAAAATGGTGTTTTACTGCACAGCAAGGTAGGAAGCCAGGCCATGAGCTCAGCTTGGTTTCTTGAAGAGCAAAGAAGGTCTGTGGAAGCAGATGAAGGGGAGGAACACCCATGGTGCTTAGACCACACTCCTGTCACCTTCAAGGCAAAATGTTACATTTGAGGATAAGAACTTTGCAAGCAGCATTTGCACTTCAATTCCATCAAAGTTGTTTACATTTTCATGACCTCATCTGATACTCTCTTTCTGTTCCTGTTCGGCAGGCTGAGCTCCTACAGAAGCAATTTCGGATTAGAGCATTTTTATTGTACTTTCATCCTCTTTCTCTTTTTCAGTTTATATGCTCTTTTCCTCCACTTTTCCTTTTATTTCTCTCTTCTTTGATGTGCCTCTCATAGTTGCTTTTATCTTCCTAGCTTTCACTTCTGTGTGGTATACTTACTTTTCAGTTCTTTACATCCCAGCAGCAAACAGATGCTCTTTCTCCTCCTCCTCCTCTTTCTCCTGCACTTTCCTTGTATACACCCCTCTCCTCCCCCTCTCCTATGCTGGCAATTGAGTTTTTCCTTTTTTGTTTCAGCCAGCTGAATGTTAGCATAGCCAAGTAATTTGAACTTAGAAGTGGGGTGTCAGTAAATTAGACTGTTATACAGACTGATGAGGAGCAGGAGGTATAGCTGTACTGTTAAAGCTTGTGTCAAACATATACTATGAGAATATGAAAGGCAGCAGTACCAGGACTGAAAAAATGCTCTGAACCTCTTATTTATCTCATCAATTTCTTTGAAAAACACTGGGTGCTGATAATTTTTATTCTGAATGCAAGATGAGTTCTGTAATTTCCTTGCTTTATTAAGGGATTTCCTGTCCTATGTGGGTCCGATTTACCTTTTTTTTTTTTTTTTTTTTTTTCTTTTTAATATCTCTTAAGGAGAGAACCAAAGGCTAAAAAAAGATACACATAGAAACATGTCAGTCAAGTGTAACCACCTTCAAAACTCCCAGAAAAGGGGAAGACTTTCCAGATTGTCCTGTTTTTCAGCCTGATTTAGAAATTCCAGAAAATATGCTTTATCAGAGTGAGTTTCTGGCTTCTGCAGCAAGAAATATCCCCCATATTGAGGGAATGTGATAAACACAAAATCGATTAGTCTGTTTAGTGGCTCTGACTGACTTTGAACTAGAGCAATCTCTCTGCAGGCTCAGCATAACTTAGAATCAGAGGCTGATGCTGGAGCTTGAGGGAATCCTTCTCATCCATCTGCTACCAAAAGGAAACTTGAAAGGAAGACACAGCAGGCTACATATGATGTGCTTTATTCTGTATCTTCTCATATTAATTATCTGAGTTTACAAGATATGTGACAACCTGGTTATTTCCTTAATCAGTTGCAGGGAGCTATGTAAATCTCTGCTTTTGAAATCAACATAGATAAGTGTAGTCATTGAAAAAAAGATTTATTTCTTCCAGTTGTCTGCAGCATCCCATGACCACCCTCTCACCATAGCTCAAAACAGGTGATGTTCTCCAGACAGTAACTGCATTTTCTGCTTTCAAGGTCCATCTAAAGAACACTGTTTATCCAGAAAGGGTAATTCTTCACACAAATTGGATGAGAAAATCTCTAGATTTTCAGATTGTCCAAAACTTGAATGTTGCTGCATACTACAGCTGATACTATATTAGTATACGTTTCATAATAGTAAGAATTGAGATTAGTTAGTTACATGAGAATGATAGGTTTAAATTAGAAACTGTGTTTAGGGTTAGCATTGAAGATCTAAATTGAGAATGTGGCTGTAATATCCAAACATCAGAAGAGAGAATAAATTAAGATCTAATACCTGTTTAAAAAAAAAAAAAAAAAAAAAAAAAAAAAAAAAAAAAAAAAAAAAAAAGACCTGATTTTGTAAAAATTAAGGCTCACAGTAGTAAGTTTATTAAACATAAAAGTAGTCAGCTGTTTTCTCCATCAGAACTTCCTATGGATGACTTGTATATATAAGTGTTTTGTTTTATGTGTGGGATATGCTTCTTATATAAAATGTATTAATTGACATCTATGTCATTCTTTACAAGGTCTTGACTGGTTGCCTTCCTGATCTGGCTTGGAGTTCTGGCTTGGGGGAATCCTCTCATTCTGTGTTTGCCTTGCCAAGGTCATTGCTTAGTTTTAATGTGTCCCTGGGTTTATTCCCATGGCATTTGTACACATCTGTCTAACTAATCTCAGTGGACCAGTATTGAGAATCCCCAGAACCCGCATCCAGAAAGTGGCAGAGAGGAAAAGAAGAGATGATGGTTACAAACAAACCTGTTTTCTGTTATGTTTGAAGAATGGGGGGCACAAAAGGCAGCAGACTGATTACCTGAGTCCTGTCATTTGACAGCCAGCATGGCCAGCCTCTCTTTGGGATAACAGGTCCTTCACACAGTGTATTCAGAGCAACTGTTTTATACAAGAATATCAGAGTATATCTGGTGCCTTGGAACAAGCATAGCACCAGCTCCTTCAGATGTAGGTTTTTGAGGTGGTGCAGAAGTGTTTTGTTAGGTTTTTATAAGAAGTTTATGTTACGGTTCATTTCACTGTATCCCCATTTCTGTAACCCTTTTGTGTTTTCTGTATAATAAGGTGTTTTGTGTCAGTCTTCCCACCTCCCACCTATCTTTGTCCATCCCCTCTGCCTGTCTGTCACTCCAGGGGTCCCTCCCGGATTGCAAAATCTCAGGGAGAGGGCTTCAGGTGATAGGTCCCCTGGGGGGAATTCCTTAACTCTGGATTTTAGTCGTCCAGGGCTTGGGGGTGGGCACACCTTGTTACCCCCTGAATCCCCTGATTTGTTGTCTTGTTGTAACCCCCCTGGAACCCCTCCCCCGCTTATAAGGTAGTGGAGAGACTGTCTCTCTCTCAGCGTCTCAGCCTCTCAGTGTCTCAGCCTCTCAGCTCCTCACTGGACTGAGGTTGGACCAGCTGTGGACTTCTTCAGCTGGCCTGAATAAACATCTTTTAACCTGCAAAGCTGAGAGCCAGCCTTTTCTTCTGCTGCCATTGCTGTCACGACACTATTGGTCCAGCTGCTGAGAAGCTGAGCCAGCAGGTAATAGCGTGTGTGCCCCCAGGACTGGGGACTTCTGTGGCTGTGTTGACCCAAGCTAGCCAGAGGTCACCTCCCGCCCAGAGCGGGGACAGAACCAGACACAGGTTTTGACTTACCATTTTTCATTGTCTTACCCCAAAGGTGCATGTCTGGAGTTATTCTAATGGGATAGGAAAAAGTGTAGTAGTTTGGAGACAATAATCTTTTTGTGCTTTAGCATAGATCTACTCTGTTGTGCTTTACTAAGAAAAGTGACAGTGTGTCCACTAGGTAGTAATCCTTGAAAAACTCTTCTTTGCAAGAAGATCATCTCCAAAACATTCACAGTCCTTCATAGCCTCTGTTGTTTTTTTCATAGCATCTGTTGTTTTTCTGCAGACTAGGGCTACAAGTTGCTGGTTTAAATTGCAAGAGCACGACTTGAAGTTGTGAAGAGAATGTTGGTTTTCTTTCCTATTAGTAAGTTAGTTGGTTACATCTTGGCAGCAAATTACCTCACTATTAAAACTTAAGTAAGTTGTGCCGAGGAAGCTAAGCACAAGCAAAATAAAACAGGATCATCTGGTTCTTCTTTGCATAGGGGTAGCTTGTCAAAATCTTCACAGACACTTTGTAAAACCACATCACACACAAAATTAGGTTCAATAAACAGTAGCTAAAATGATTTTTTTTCTTGCTTTGATAAAAGTGTACAGATTTTTCAGTTTCTAATTTTAGCTCTATAGTTTACAATAAATATACTGAAAGGTTTATTTTATATTTTTGGGGGGTGGAGGACTTTAGTTAATGTCATGTTTTCTTATTAAAAATCAGCAAATGAGAGATGTTTATTATTTTCTTGATTGTTAAGTGTGTGTCTGCAGTGTTGCAATCTTCTGGGGTCTTGTTAAAAGTGTGAAGAAAACGAAGAATTGATTGTCGCTCAGTCCCATGTCAGTTCAGAGGACCTCAAGGTATTTACTGCTATAGAATTACTAGTAAATGTAATCAGCTGTTCAAGTTTACTTTGTGACCTTCTAAGATTGTTTTGTTTGCTTGTGTGGTTCTTTCATGTTATCCTTGTGCTGTATATCTGAACTTTGGCCTTTCTGTAACATTTCTTGTAATTAAGTGGTCTTAACTGGCCTGTCTACTTTAAGGATTCTACATGTATTTTGTAGAGCAAGTTTTATATAAAAAAGTCAAAATTTTTGCAGGAAATATAAAACTGATGAATATCTGAATAAATTCATTTTCACAGTGTTTTTACCATAGATTCTAATGGTGCAGTGGATGCATACATGTTTAATGTGTAGTAGTAACACAGAATCCAGCCAAATCAGTAGTTGACAGTGTTGTAAGTAAAGCCTTTCGTTAGTGAAATGAGAAATGTCAATTCATGCACCATTGTAACAAACTTTTGCCTTTGAATACTTTATAATGCTATGTGGAAAGTATTCTTTTTCCATGCCTACTTTGATCCTCCTTTTGTGTAGAAGAACCACAAATAAGTAGAGTTTTGAATGGCATGTTGAAGCCCTGGAAACCTCCTGTCCAGGGTTAAGGACAGGTATGTCTGGGCAGGTGGGCAGTGCCAAATGGGAGCAGTGAAATGCTGCTGAGAGAATTGTACCTTATTTTTCCTTTCCTTTCCTGTAAAGACCAGAGACCCTGCTGGACAATAACTATTAAACAGTTGTCTCAGTAATATTTTTTTCTTTAATGGAAGATGCATTTGGGGTTGTACATGTAATCCAGTGTTTCTCTGTGTCTTCATTTTAATCTTCTTGCATTAGACCTCAGTACTTTTTCTCTGCTCATTGATTGAGCAGGGAACTGAATCCAGAAGACATGTAAAGAAAGATGAAGAGCTTGCTTTGTGCCTCCCTTAAACTTTTCCCTCATTCCCTGGAAGCCTGCATGGATAAGATGCAGGAATTGCATTCCTACATATCAATGGTAACAGCTGAAACAAGTAATCATAACTCTTACTGTATGATTAACTTCCTAACTTCCTGACAGCAAATGTTTGTGAGCAAAACGGTATAAAAATTAGGGAGAAAGTAGATATGCCACCTCGTATCATTTGAGCAGTCTAATTGCTGATATGTTGGAATACGGATATAGGTCACTTCATGAATAGGAGTCCTTGAGGTGTCATTGTGGTGCCTTGCTTAAACAATCTCATTAAAAATACTGCATTACAGCTAAAATGGAATATTTTAATACAGGTGTACTGGATCGCAGAGGCTGCAGTCTGTTCGACTGGCTACTTCATCAAACAGGCAATAGACAAAAATGCTTTTATGCCCTGGTCCCGTACTTACACACCTGAATTACACATGTCCATAAGTGTTTGTGTGATGAGAGCTTACCTCAACAAGTTTCCCTCTGCAGTGCTTGACCTGTGTTTTTTCTCATAGAGACAAGTAAAAAGGAGCTGTTTCCAAATGGATTTGGAAAACATCTCAGGATCTTCACAAGTTGTGAGCTGGTCTTGGTACTTGAAATACGGAGTCAGGGCTGGTCTTCTGTAACATGGAGCTCCAAGGAAAGACTGGGCCCTATGTTTTTGCTCCCTGATTTTGCCCCCTGATTTTGATTTCCCAAGGTTTTCAGTGGTCATACTGGTTCATAGTATTGGTCGCATCTATTCCATCCCCTCTTCCTCTGCTCCCCTGGCTGATTTTCTCACTTCTTAAGTTCAGAATTCCCTCCCAGGTTTTTGCCTCAAGTAGCAGGTTCTGGTACTGCTATTTTATCAAGTGTTTAGCTGTTGGCAGTAGCTGGCTAGGAGACAAGCTCATGAGTTAACTTCTCTGTGCTCTGAACACTGGTATCAGCTCAATATGACTACATATTTTGTATTTTCCCCATGGACCAAACAGCTAATGTGCAGCAGCACAAAATGGATTTTCAAAAAGAGAAGACATGAAATAGTTCACTTGGATAGCTTATAAGCAACATATAACCCAGAGTAGTATTGATGAAACTGCTCAGCTTTGGGATTGTGCTCAGCAATATGAACACTTAAAATTATAATTAAAGATTTTGAAGCAGATTTGAGTTCATTGAGCCCTCCCTTTCACCTGATTAACCAGTGATTTACACATCTATAATGACTTTGACTGACTTTGGGGGTAATTTATGTCCCAATGTGCATGATATATGGATCTAAATAGACTAAAGAGACGGGAAAAGAACCATCTGTTCTCTAGAAAATTGTCTGCTATTAGAGAGGCTCAAGAACTGTTTCAAAATTTTTCTGCACTTTCTGGAGGGCATTCTCATAGGGTACATACTGTCCAGGGAAAAAGGTTAGGAACTTCAATTTTTAAACTTTGGCTAGTCTTCATAAGTCTTTCTAGGTCTTTCAAAAGGCTTTATTTTTATGAATGTATATAGTGGGTTTTGTCCCAGTCTTTCCAGTGCTCATGGAGTATTGTTTTTGCAGCTACAGGGTGGATATGGAGATTCTAACACCATGGTCGAAGTTCAAACATGCAAATAAGAGGGATATATCTTAGGAGCAGAAGGGTTATATTTCAGACAGGTGTTTAAAAGCAGGCTTACCTATGTACCTAGCAAGGTTTGTCAACATAATTTCCTTGTGCCCCTCTGTTATGTCCCATGAACAAGTTACTTCTGCATGTTCTTAAATTCACATGTGAACTCCTTCAGTAAGACTCATACATACAGATTTACATAAATGCACAGGCATTTATGGGATCAGGGCTTAACTTGTGTGATCCCTCTTCTGCCTGAGAGGGAAAAATCCTGGAGTATAGGTATGTGCAGCAATGAAAGTGCAGAGGTGGATTGTTGTGTGCCCCATAAACTATACACAGCAACTGTAAAGGCAGTTGGAGGTTCTCTCGTGTTCCTCCTTTTTTTTTTTTTTTTTTTTTTTTTTTTTTTTTTTTTTTTTTTTTTTGTTGTTGTTGTTGTTGTTGTTGTTGTTGTTGTTGTTGTTGGTAGGGTTTTGGTTTCAACTTTTAAAATTGGTTTTATAAAATCTATTTATTTGTTTTTAACACCCCAGAGCCGTTGCTTTGTAAATTGAATATACCTGTAGCAAGCTCAGTACTTAACAGCATGACGGAGAATAGACTTCCGACCTCGGGCACTTTAGAAAATTTAATCTCTGCTGGACCCTTCACTGGTGATGTCTCCTGAAGCGCTTCTTTGTCAAGTGCAGAGACAAAGCCCACTCCCAGACCTGACGCCTGCCGGAGCGGAGCCAGCGTAGCACACAGGGTCAGTGCTGCCGCGGAGACCGGAGCCGCGGCCGCCGGGACGGGCAGCGGTGCCCGGCGGCGACGGGGACAATCGAAGGGCGCGGGCCGGGACAGGGATCATCGCCTCCGCCCCACGGCAGAGAGCAGCGAGGGCCCGGCCCGGGACCTGGAAAGCCGCTGAGGTCCGCTGCGATGATGCGGCACGGTGCCGGCGCTGAGCAGGCGCCGTCCGCCGCTCTCCGCCCCAAAGGCGACCCGGGGGAGCCCTGCCCGGCGGCCGGCAGGAGGCGGCTGGCGCTGCCTGGTCGATGGGTCTCTTTTTTCAACATCCCTCCGCCCCCGCCGGGGAGGAGACGAGCGCTGCCGGCGCCCCCCGGCACAGCCGCAGGCAGCCGGAGGAGGCAGCCTCGCGCCGGTCGGGTACTGTCACCGCCCCGCTCCGCCCACAAGGTCCGCGGCCGGAGGTAACGCGCTGGCCGGGCGCGGGCCACCCCCACGCCTCGGCTGCGGCGGTGGAAAGCGTTCCTCCGGCCTCGCTCCTGCACACAAAGGGGAGGCGCGGAATATTGCGTGGATGGGGTGGGTGGGCGGATAGGTACTTCCCCGGGGCGGCAGCGGCGGGGGAGCCGCCGTGACAGTTGGGCGCGGGCGAAGGCTGTGCTCTGAGATCCTTCCTAAAAAGCCGCCGGTCTTTTCCTCTCCTTTCCCGCAGAGAGAGCCCGGCCGCCCCGTCCAGGCTGTTCCGCGGGATGGCGGCGGGCCGCCCCTCAGGGCTGGGCGCTGCTTCCTAGCAGCCGCCGGGCTACATCCGCGCAGCCGGGGAGCGGAGCCGGGCGCAGCCCAGACCCGGCTGCGCCTCATCCCGTCTCCACCGCCGCCTGGGACTCTTTTCGCCTCCCCGCCCCGTCCCCGGCCATCGCAGCAGGCATGGGCTGTTTCTGCGCGGTCCCGGAGGAATTTTACTGCGAAGTTTTGCTCCTGGACGAGTCCAAACTGACCCTGACCACACAGCAGCAGGGCATCAAGGTAAGGACGCTGGCGGGGCTGCGGAATGCGATGTGGGAGAGCCCGCGGGGCTGACCGGCGGCGGCTGCCTCCCGACTGCGCTACAGTAGCCAGGAAGGGAGCGGCGGCTGGGAAAAGGGGTTTCGGAAGGCGACGGAATAACGTCGTAACTTTGCTTACGGGCGCGCAAAGGACAGATGGACCAGCGTGACGCGCGCCGATGTGGCAAACGTGGCTCTTCACATCGAGATAGCGACTTAAAGCGAGCAGGTGGCGACCACTCCGTGGCACTCGGGACGCTCGGCGCAGAGGTATTGTTCTGTACCTGCCACAGCAAAAAAGAAAAAGGCGGCTATGTGCAGAGGGTGTTGCCCACCCTTGTTTAGTCACTTATCGCCCTCTCTGCTTTGGGTCGTGCCCGCCCTGGGACGCTCTCTCCCGGGAAAAGGCCGGCGGGCGACAGCGGTGCGGAGCAGGCGCGCAGTAGCTCCCGAGCGCAGGGTTGAAGGTCCAGCCGCGTCCCCAGCCCGGTGTCCCGTCGCCCGGCCGGTGGGAACAGCTCCTGCGCCGCTGCAGCTCTTCAAAGGAGTCATCTGCCAAGCGCTAATGAGCCCTGACAGAGCATGTGAAAACTTGAGATTTTTTTAAAGACCCTTGACTTGGTCCTGTTTGGTTAAGCCTGGTAACAGCTGATGGCATGTTACAAACACTTGCAGTTTCTGTTCGTAGAGCCAGGAACATGAATTTATTAGCAATGTAAGAACGTGGTTTCAGTGTTGGATCAGGGGAAAAAAAAAAATAATCCTTGTAAAATTTATTGTTGGAAAGGGCTGATGAATTTTACCTAAAACATCCAAAGAACAAAAGTCCGTATGCCTTTATAGTTTAGCTTGAATGATTGAAGGTTGGTGAAGCAACTGCAGAAAGGAGAATCTGAAGCAGGGTAGTGGGGAGAGGGAGTTTGCATTTAACAATGTATTTTCAACTGTGGTGTTACTAGGTCTGCATGTATTCAGAATTGCCAAGCTTTGCTGAGTCAACTGCCTACAGATAGGCTTACAAATCCATGCTTAGCACAGAGGAGTAAGCAAATCATGGTCATGCTGGAATTTAGTACCTGTGTAGGGTAGTCCAAGTTTGGCACTTCGAAGTCGACATTTTAGACACTTCTGAAAAACCTTAACTTTCTATGTGCAGATGTGGGTGCATACATCCTGCATGCATATGTGCAGAAAATGAGTGGTTGCAGAAAGATGTTAAAAGAATAAGCTGCAAGATTTGGTTAGTCTAATGAATCTAAAGCCTGAACGTGAAGGGTTTGTGCAGTGTCTAATAAAAATTAATATCCCATGAGAAAGAAAGAGTCTGAAGATAAAACTTCTTTCCAAGAATGCATGACTTGCAGTGTTGGGAACTGTCTAGTCTGACATGAGGGTGTGGTTTCCTGCCATTCCTAGTGTGATCTGAATGTGGTATAATGCTGAATATTTCATCCCTTCCGCATGCTCCTTCTCTGTCTTGAACCTAACCCCAGAGCAGTCACAGAGTCAGTTGGAACAGTGGTGGATCTGACAAGAAAAGTAGTAGTTCGTTAACATTTTGGCATAGGCACTTGCACTGCAGAGTGGGAAACCTTAAGGAAGGGAGAATCTCCCTTTTTGTAGCAGCATGTTTTCTGTGTTTTCTTTTTCCTTCTTTTATTATAAGATTAAGTTTGTACATGGTGAAGCCAAATGCCAGTACTGTAGCTCCACAAGCCTTTGAAAACTCAAAGGGAGGATCTGCAGAGCTCACTTCTAGCCAGTGGTTTCTGCCATGGTGTCCACCCTTATACCTGCACAAGTGTTTGTGCAGCTGTGCATGAAGAGCAACTCCTGTCCAGCTGAAGGTTGCCTTTTGTTGGATGGACCTCTGTGCGCTGGTCCACTTCACAGCTGGAGGATGGCAGAAATGGCTTTTTCAACTCACTCCTGGCTTCTGTAAATTTAAACTGCTCAGGGGACATTCGTGTTATTATTCTGCAACTTCCCAGGGATGTTGTATTATTAATTCATAGTCACACAGCACATAAAATTTATCATGTTCTGTCATGTTTTGTCATTTGGCACTTTATCCTTGAAATTCAAATGTTTTATTTTGAATCTTTTAAAATTTACTCATGTAAATGCAGAGGCTTGTAATTTTTTTTACTATTATTTTTTACTTTTTTATTTCTTTTCATTTGGCATTTCAGCTTTGGCACCTAGGTGTAGTTTGTAAAACTTCATATTTATTTTATTTTAAAACAACCATTTCATCAGAACCACAGATTCTGGATGGGATCTTCCTTTTGTCATTTTCACTTTTAATTTGGTTCAGAGTTACATGTGAAACATGCTTTTGGTACTCTTTCACAGATCTTGAATTGTTAGAGGAGCAGGGTTTTTAAATGGTTATACAAGCAACTTTGTTCCTGTTTTCCCCCAAGAAGATGCATGGTAGAAATAAAAACCACAGCTCAACTGCTCTTTTGCTATCTACGTACTTGCTTGATATTAATGGATATAATCCTACTTGCTTTGAAGGGTGAAAGGCGGTGGCCTGTAGGAATCTGAGGCAAGTTTGTTTCTTCAGGGAATTGAATATGAAGTGGATACTTGCTTCCAGAGAGTTTTGCAGATGCATTGCTTAGGTTCTATAGTGGTCATTTCTGCCTTGTTATGCTTGGCAGCAACTCTACTGATCAGAACATGACTTTTTTAATGACAATTTCACTGATGCATTCTTCATACTACAGTGGGCTTCAAATTGTACTTACATTAAAACAATGAGCAGAGGTGACAAAACTGAGACTTTGAATGCCATTTCTCTCTGGACTCCAAAGGGCTTGTTAGGGAAAGGAAAGGATCTGTTTTCTTCTGGCTCCCAAGTGGGGAAGCTGAGATGGAAAGATGTCAAGCAGCCTTTCCAAGGTCGTACAACAAGGAAACAACTTCCCTTCCCTATTGGGCTGAGAGTGACTGACTATTCTGCCATGGGCCATGCTGTCTGGAGGGTTTTTTGAGGATCGCTTCATCATAGTTCCTCAAACTAACTTTTGCTTCTCAGTCTTTTTTTTTTTTTTTTTTTTTTTTTTTTGCCATGATCAGCGCTGCATTGCTGTTCTCCCTTTCTGTCTTTGTGGTTCAAGGTTAGAGCACTATGCTCTATGAAAATGTGGAAGCTGCTTCTCTAGCACTAAGGCTTACAGGAGGCTAATAAGAGTTCAGTAATCAGGAAAGGCCACCAGGTATCTCATAATCTAAATTTCTGTAGTACCTTATAGTACATTAACAGAGATTTCTGACATGTACATGCATTGAAGATAATAAAGTGATGGCAGCTGTTAGTGCCAACAATTTTTGGAGGGAAGAGGCTATTCACCATGTTCTGGTACAGTTTTGTCTAGTCAAGGTATATGGCTTCAGTTGGGGACAACTTTTCCTCTTTAAAAGGTTGTTCAAGTTTCCAGTTAGGGACTGGGTTTTGCTAAAGATATGGTAAGAATCAGCTGCCAGCTGAAGAATAATCACTTTTCCAGGACTGCTATTTTGTCTTCTCTTCACACAGACTAAACAATAACTTAGGCATTTTTATGGTACAGTACAAGCTGTAGTTCATCTGTTGATGTCACAAGACATGTCTGTGGTCTTTTGACATGAAACGTGACTGAGGGGTTGTGAGTATTACATAGTTTGGTACTGTTAAGAACTGAGCTAATTGTCCTTCTAAACAATGGTGTGCCTTATTGCACAAACTTGTTTTTGGAGTTAGGGAAAACCTCTGTGGGCCCTTAAAAAATAATGCCTTGAAAACCTATTTGTGATCAGCTGTTCCAGAATGAGTGTTTATCTTGTAATGTGTATGTTACAGGAATCTAAGAACCCTTTCCCCCCTTTTTTCCTGAAGAAGCTAAAAATATTATGAAGCATCTACATTTCATGTTTGCATCTCTTTGGAATAAAGATCGCAAAAAATATTATCTACTTCTGCAGTGAAGAAGCTCTCTAACTAGTCTTAAGCCATCTGGCCATTGCACTTTTGAAGTACTCCTTGAAATTCCTCTCTGAGCACAGTTTTTATGTTCTGTTTAGACTGACATGTGTGATGGGTCAACAGTAATATTTCATTAGAAGAGAAGTGATGAACAGGAAAGATACAGACAGTCTTCCTGGGAGAAGTATATGTTCTGTAATACTATTTTATTAGGTAGTACCATTTAATAGTGGTAATCTGACCACCATACCACTTACTTGATGATTTACTGAGAATTTAGCAAAAGGATGGTTTAAAAAAATCCCCAAACCCTTGTCTCTAGAAAAGAAAAGAAAAAAAAAGGGAGGGAAAAAAAAAAAAAAAAAAAAAAAAAAAAAGAAGAAAGAAAAAAAAAAAGAAAAAAAAAAAAAAAAGGCAGCTAACCTGAAAAATAGAGAGTGACTGATATTAGGAACAGTGTTAAATAACTGGATATGTAATGTAAACACTATGAGTGCGTTCATCACAATATGGTACATACTGTTAAGATACTTATGGGTTAATTGACAAAAGGATTCAGTATGACCTATAGAAGTAATTAAAAACACCATTTCTTAGAAATTTTTCTAAGATTATTTCTGGATTATTGGATTATTCTGGTTTTTTCCTTTGTTTCCACCTCCCCTCCCACCCCCTTCCCTGGCTTTTCTCACTATTTGTTTGGGTTTTGTTTGGGTTTTTTGTTTGTTTGTTTTGTCTTTGTTTTTGGTTTTTTTGGCTTTTTTTTTTCAGTTCCCAGTGAAGCTAAGCAGTTCCAGACTTCATGTCTTTAGAATATAGTGAATACAGAAAATGTGGGGTGCACTTTTGCATCAAGCTGTGTTAGCTCTAGGTACACCACGGAGTCAGTCTGGGAATGATAGGGATCTATTTTTTTTTCCCAGTGAAATTGCTTAATGAATGCAATTGATAGCAGGAAATAGAATCCTATGAATAGAAATAACTTACATTGTGTTATTTATTTTGAGAGTTAGCATTGAAAGTCAAATTGGTAGTCATTTGCTGTGAATATGGAATAAGTTCTTTTTGAAAGTGATTTGTGCTGGTTTATTCTTCTACATTTTACTAGGAAAGGAAAGCATCTTTTTGTGAATTTTTTTAAAAAATTTTCTAGTTACAGTACTTTAGAAATCCGAAAAATCTTTTTAAAGGTAGATTGCAGTTGCTTTCCACCTATGGTAGTTCACCACCCACAGTAAACTGTAATATTAAAGTTCAAGCATATTTAATCATATTTTCCTCTGTCCTCTTTGGTATTGATTAATAAAGATGTTCAAGGCAGATTCCTCTAGATATTTAGCACATTGATTTGAAAAGAATAGTTAATAAAAAGTGAATTGATTAAAAGGACACAATCTCAGTCTCGTTTCACCCTTGTAATTTACTTTCTTTATAAAGCAACAGTTTTCTGTTATGTGTACATATTTTCCATAGTAGGACAACTACACAGACAGTATCATCAAGTTCCAAGTGTGAATAAATATTCATCTTCTCCTTTAATGTTGTAGACACCTTACATCTACCTTGTAGCAAAAGCAACAACAAAAAAAATGTTAACAAAAAAGCAAGTTATTGATAATCCCTTCCGTATCAGAAAGGTGCTGGTGTTTCTTAAATTTCTGTTATGGGTATAAAATGATCCTCTGATTACACACTGAGGACCAGATGGGTTATGTGAAATTTTGCACCATTTCAGTCCTCTAAAAGTGGATGGAAATAGTGCACAATTCTAGTTTACAGAGAATGAAAGGAACAAAAAGGCTCATGAACATTTTTATTAATTGCTCTGCAAAAATTACTCTTACAAATTTGAAACAGATTACTAATTTCACTATTATCTTTACAGATGAGGCCAGTGATTTTGAATATCTCATGAAGTAACCATTAAATGGATGAACACTGAGACACTTTATTTTCCCTAGGTGCACTTAACTAATTTAATGAAACCAACGTGACAACAAGAAGGAAATCCATTAACTTCTAAATGAAGTTATGTTTTAGTCAGACGGAGCTTTGAGCAATAATATTGTCAGAGGTGTTTATTCTTCTGTTTTCACTGAGCAATAATTTCATAATATGACTAGGGCAGATGTAAGCTGTGTGAGGCTGCTTTTTTATTGTACAGTTTTAGATTTATGTAACATGGATTAAGCATTTCTTATATTAAAGTATTTAATATAGTTAAATATAATATCTTGATATGTTATTCATTTATTTTCATGAAAATTTTGAACTAAAATTCAGCTGCAGAATAGCAATCCTTTCCCTCTAAAAAGAAAACTGCTAAAAATACATGATATGAAGAGAAATCTTGAAGAGACTGAATTGAAAATGTGCTTCAGAAAGAGTATGTCTTTGAAAGCTAAAACATTATGTCACTTCATGCTGTAAAAATATCTATTTTCAAGATGATATTGAACACATAGGAGAAAAAGAGAAATTATGTAGTGGTCATGGTGCGTCACTACTAGTAGCTGTATTTTTGGTAGAAAGATGAGACATGACTTGCCAGTCTTTTTTATTTTTTTTTTTTTTGAGATTTATTTTCCTAAAGGTTATTTAATTTTGCAATGATAGCTCAGCTATGTTACCTTCACTTTTTTCACAGCTGAGATATTTGGAATTGAATAATCACATTTCAGTATCTGGGTACAATTTTGGAAACTGCATTTTTAAGTGCATATTTTAGATGCTGTTTTTTTGATCAGATCTTGTGCTTGCTTGTCATGGGTTGGCACAGTTTAGTTTTTAGTTAGGGAGGAATGTGGACTGTTTTTCCCTGTCAGGACCTTGGAATTGTTTTAGAAAAGACAGGGACCTATTAGAAGGCTAGTTTAGGATATTGATATCTGTTTTGACCACTGAGAATGTTAAATGAGACTTTGGGAAGTACCCATATAAACCCTGATTTCATCCAAGTCAGGCCTTTTCCTCTTGGTCACCTGAACAGGTAACACCAACTTGGGGCCTGCTGTTCTTCCCCCTCCCCCATTGCAGAGGGAGCTGGCCCCGAGGCCTGGCAGGGCTCCATCGGCTCCTGGCAAGGGAGGAGAGGGTACAGCTTAACAGCAACTACTCTTTTCAACTTCCCCGGAGCAGGGAGGGATCTCTGCCAGACCCTTGATAACAGCTATGGGCCCGCTGTTTAGGCCGAGGCCACCCGAAATTATTACCGAGGGTTGGGCAGAGCTCTCCCCGGCTCCCCCGCCCCCGCCCTCTGCTCTGGTGATTCCAGACAGACAGAGAAGGAAAATTAATGGAGGGAAGGAACCTGGGCCAATAAATCACCTGGTTAGTTAACTGAGGTGCAGTGGGGAAGAGACTGCTGCCCGGGGCAGAAATCACATAACCACTGCAGACCTGGGCAGATTTAACCCATTCCTGGCAACATGAAGCTTCCAAGGCCTAGCCCTTCCCTGAGAGAGAAAATAAAGAGACGGAGTGGATGTAGAAACGACAGGATATGAAGTCAGTGTGAAGCACTGTGTGGAGCAAGAGTGAAAGAACTGATAAGATTATTAGAAAAGGGATTGAACTTGTGGACATTTTTAACCAGACTTCTCTAGGGTAAACTATGGAGAAATGGACTGTTCCTTGTAACACCTTAATGTTATTTGGGGGAATGCTGGTTCTAGTCTGTTGGGGGTTAGGTCTGTTCCTTTTTGTTTTAAAGAATTTTTCCCCATAAGCTGCTAAAAAGCAAAGTGCTGGTACTTAGATGGTACTTGACTAACACAAAAGAGGGGGAAGATCATCCTAGTTTTGGGGCAGGAAAAGGACAGGGCTGGGGGAACTAGGGGAGGCTGTTTGCACTGGACATTGGAGAGGAAGGCCAGACTGCTAATTGCTGCGGGAGAAGTCCACTGTCAACAGAAAGTCAGGTCCTGGGAGATCTACCATCATCTATCTGCTTGTGAGCCCAGGAATTCTGAGCTCCTTCGCCTGCCCTGCTGGAGCTGGGCCAGCCCTGCCTGGGAATCGAGGCTTCTTCAGCACTGCTTTTTTTCTTTTTGCTACGTTGTAGTCCTGCACTCCCCTGCCTGCCAGGTCATCGAGTCCCTGCCTTGCTGGGGACACCCTGCCATTTCCAGCCACCAGCTCAGGTGTTCCCACTGTTCCAGCTTGGTGCTCTCAGAGCCCCATGAGGTCAGACTGCCCTGGGCTTTGTGAAACAAAACCCCTCGAGTTTCCTGGTTCCGTTTATTATTATTGCTATAGTTGTTTTTGTTTATTTGCCTTGTTATATTTACTAGTAAAGAACTATTATTCCTTTCCCCATAGTCCTGCCTGAAAAAATGCCCCTTTAATTTTCTAAATTATAATAACTTGGTGGGAGGAGATTGGAATTCCCCATTCCTAGAGAGGCCCCGCCCCTCCCTAGCAGATACCTGTCTTCTAAACCAAGACATAGTCAAAAGTTGGGGATTGATATAATTGAGCTTTACGTGAGAATCTCAAAGACCCTTGCTCCTGGGGTAAAAGGAAGTCTCAGCCTTTGAGACGAAAATAATTTTAAAGAGAAAGTGGTTTAAAGCCCTCGGCTCCTAGGGTAAAAGGAGGTCTATGTTTTTTGAGATAGGGACAATTTTAGAGATGGAAGAAGAAAATCCTTATTTTGAACTAGAAAAAGCATTCTTAAACAGTACCCCAAATACACTGAGAGGCCCAAGAGTAGCCAGGGGAAAGGCTGCTAATGGGTAAGACTGCACAATCTGCAAAAATTCTGGGTGGTTGCAAATTTGTGACATTAGGAGCCACTAGACTGTTGTAGTCTTGTGGCAAGTGTCTCCATGGGACTCTAGAGAGGCTCCTCTCCTGAAGTGATGAAAGATTATGTTTAAATAGTGAAACTGACTAAAAATCACAGGTTGTGTCTCTCTGTGTTGTTTTATAGGAAAGTTAACAGTTTGTAAGGGGAGGGAAAAGTGTTTTGAAATTTCATTCTGTTTTGTTTTAGTTGTTTTTTCAAATTTTCCATTCTTTTAGTGTGTGTTAATAAAACTATTTATTTATTTTTAAAGATTGAGCCTGCTTTGCTTTCTCCCAATCTTCTCCCACAAAAAGAGAATAAACACTAAAACCACTACACTAAATTTGGCAACCAGAATTTAGCAAACATGAAACCACTACACTGCTGCATACTAATTTAATTGCAGCATTTAAAATGAAGGTTACAGTTCCCATATTGATTGAAGTTTTGTTCCCACTTCTTCCATTGCATCCTGAGTTGTGGATGGTTGAACACTGTCGGCACCAAGATCAAAAGGACATGCTTGAGTTCAACCTATGCTATTATTCAGAAGTGGAAAACCAATAGAAACATGCAAAATGAGAGAGCTCTGCTCCTTTGGTTTTGCTGCAGCATGAGAAGGGGAATCTGCCTGTTTTGCTGACTGGGAAAAGTGCTTTATCTTCTTTCCTTGGCTTATGACTGCAAACATTGGTTTCTTCGAAGGGAAGAGACCTTCCATGAATGGTAATTCTGGTAGTAACTTTCCAGAGTCAGGAAGAAGACACCAGAGAACTTCCTCAAATTGATACACAAATTGTCTTTACTGAAGATAACAACCAAAATTTAATATACCCGCCTCGGCTTTTTTGATCTGTCTGGATGGAAATCCCTATGGTGCTGAATGTACCATTAACCTATGGCACTAGGGGTGTATGTTATAGTTTGGTTGTTAGGAGTCTCAGAGGTCTATAAAGATTCCTTCTTAAGAAGCCCTTCTTTCTTCTTGCCCCTCAGGATTTCTTTTTAATTCTGTCTTGGTATGAGAGAAGTGTATGCAAATTGCAAACTCACTCTTATCAGGTGTTTGCATTAGTTGTGCTCAGTAAGTGGAATCCTTTATATTCAGTGAAATCCAACTGCCCCTGCTTACATTTAAAATAAATAATGAAATCATTACAGTAATGGGTAGTTATTAATGTGAAGGAAAAGTGGATCTCATTTGTATAGGTGCTGTGCTTATTTATTTGTCAATATTTACATTTTTTCCCACACCAACATATTATAGTGAATTTAAACCTTTAAATAATATGCATATATATACATGTGAATATAAATACAGATACAGTCACAGTGTTCACCGGAAAACAAGGTCCCCTTGAGGTATGCAGCGGGTCTCTCCATCCTTTTGCATCACCCACCATGTGAAGCCAGGTCCCTGAGCAAAAACTACCCCACGAGCAGGACTGTCTTTGCTGGAGGCAGAATTAATCCAAACAGTTTTTCCCAGCATTCCTCTCATGTGTACCACTGGAACCTTATCTCCATCTCTTGTTCCCAGGGGCTCGGACTGGGCAGGGCCTGCTCGGTTGGTGGAACCTCGAGTGTTCACTAACCAGGTGGCCTTTGCTAAATTAATCTCCCAGTTCTTGAAAGTCCCCCCACCCAGTGCCTTCAAAGTGGTCTTAAGCAGGCCATTGCATCGTTCAACTTTCCCGGCTGCTGGTGCATGATAAGGAATATGGTACACCCACTCAATGCCATGTTCTCTAGCCCAGGTGTTTATAAGGCTGTTCTTGAAATGAGTCCCATTGTCAGACTCAATCCTCTCAGGGGTACCATGTCTCCACAGGATTTGCTTTTCAAGGCCCAGGATGGTGTTCCGGGCAGTAGCATGGGGCACAGGGTAGGTCTCCAACCATCCAGTGGTGGCTTCTACCATGGTCAGCACGTAGCGCTTGCCTTGGCGGGTTTGGGGAAGGGTGATGTAGTCAATCTGCCAGGCTTCCCCGTACTTATACTTGGACCATCGCCCGCCATACCATAGGGGCTTCACCCGCTTGGCCTGTTTGATGGTAGCACATGTCTCACAGTCATGGATAACCTGAGAAATACTGTCCATGGTTAGATCCACCCCTTGGTCTCGTGCCCACTTATAGGTGGCATCTCTGCCCTGGTGACCTGAGGCATCATGGGCCCATCGAGCTAGGAACAACTCTCCCTTGTGTTGCCAATCTAAGTCTATCTTTGACACCTCTATCTTTGCAGCTTGATCTACCTGCTTGTTGTTGAGGTGCTCCTCATTAGCCTGACTCTTGGGGACATGGGCATCTACATGACGGACTTTGACAGGTAGCTTCTCTACTCGAGTGGCAATGTCTTTCCACTCATCTGCAGCCCAGATTGGCTTTCCTTTACGCTGCCAATTGGCCTTTTTCCACCTGTCCAGCCAACCCCACAGAGCATTGGCCACCATCCACGAATCAGTGTAGAGGTAGAGCTTTGGCCACTTTTCTCTTTCAGCAATGTCCAGGGCCAGTTGAACAGCTTTGAGTTCAGCAAGTTGGCTTGACCCACCTTCTCCTTCAGTGGCTTGTGCAACCTGACGTGTGGGGCTCCATACAGCTGCTTTCCACTTCCGGTTCATCCCTACGATGCGGCAGGAACTGTCAGTGAAAAGAGCATAGCATGTTTCTTCTGCTGGCAGTTGGTTGTATGGTGGACCCTCTTCGGCACGTGTCACTTGTTCCTGCTCCTCTTCATCTGTGAGACCAAAGTTTTCACCTTCTGGCCAGTTTGTAATTATTTCCAAAATCCCAGAGCGATTTGGGTTTCCAATGCGGGCGCGCTGAGTGATGAGGGCAATCCATTTGCTCCACGTGGCGTCGGTGGCATGATGGGTGGAGGGAACCTTTCCTTTAAACATCCACCCCAGCACCGGTAGTCGAGGTGCCAACAGGAGTTGTGCTTCTGTGCCAATCACCTCTGAGGCGGCTTGAACTTCTTCATAGGCGGCCAAGATTTCCTTCTCTGTTGGAGTGTAGTTGGCTTCGGACCCTCTGTAGCTTCAGCTCCAGAATCCCAGTGGTCGGCCCCGAGTCTCCCCAGGCACCTTCTGCCAAAGGCTCCAGGACAGGCCATTGTTCCCGGCTGCTGAGTAGATCACGTTCTTCACATCTGGTCCTGTCCTGACTGGGCCAAGGGCTACTGCATGAGCGATCTCCTGCTTGATCTGGGCAAAGGCTTGTTGCTGTTCAGGGCCCCAGTGGAAATCATTCTTCTTGCGGGTGACCAGGTAGAGAGGGCTCACAATCTGGCTGTACTCAGGGATATGCATTCTCCAAAAACCTATGGCGCCTAGGAAAGCTTGTGTTTCCTTCTTGCTGGTCGGTGGAGACATTGTGGTGATCTTATTGATAATCTCAGTGGGAATCTGCCGCCGTCCATCTTGCCACTTTACTCCCAGGAACTGGATCTCTCGGGCAGGTCCCTTGACCTTGCTCTGCTTGATGGCAAAACCAGCTTTCAGGAGAATCTGGATGATCTTCTCTCCTTTCTCAAACACTTCCATTGCCGTGTTCCCCCACACAATGATGTCATCGATGTACTGTAGGTGCTCCGGAGCCTCACCCTTTTCCAGTGCAGCCTGGATCAGTCCATGGCAGATGGTGGAGCTGTGTTTCCACCCCTGGGGCAGTCGGTTCCAGGTGTACTGCACGCCTCTCCATGTGAAGGCAAACTGAGGCCTGCATTCTGCAGCCAGAGGAATGGAGAAAAATGCATTAGCAATGTCAATGGTGGCATACCATTTCGCTACCTTGGACTCCAGCTCGTACTGGAGTTCCAGCATGTCCAGCACAGCAGCGCTCAATGGTGGAGTCACTTCGTTCAAGGCACGGTAGTCCACAGTCAATCTCCATTCTCCGTCAGACTTGCGCACAGGCCAGATGGGGCTGTTGAAGGGTGAGTGGGTTTTGCTGACCACCCCTTGGCTCTCCAGCTCACGGATCATCTTGTGGATGGGGATCACAGCATCTCTATTTGACCGATACTGTCGGCAGTGCACCTTCGAGGTGGCCACTGGAACTTGTTGCTCTTCTACCTTTAGGAGTCCTACTGCAGATGGGTTCTTTGACAGTCCAGGCAAGCTATTCAATTTCTTAATGCCCTCTGCCTCCACAGCTGCTATTCCAAAAGCCCACCTGAGTCCTTTAGAGTCTTTGTAATAGCCATTCTGGAGGAAGTCTATGCCCAAAATACACGGGACCCCTGAGCCAGTCACAATTGGATGTTTCTGCCACTCCTTCCCGGTCAGGCTCACCTCGGCTTCCAACTGAGTCAATTCCTGTGATCCCCCCGTCACCCCAGCAATGGAAATAGGTTCTGTCCCCACATATTCCGATGGTATCAGTGTACACTGCGAACCAGTATCAACTGAAGCTTCATATTTCTGTGGCTCTGATGTGCCAGGCCATCGGATCCACACTGTCCAATAAACCCAGTTTTCCCGTGCCTCTCCCTGGCTAGAGGCAGGGCCCCTCTAGCCCCGGTCATTATTCCCTTCCTGGGCATACGTGGTAGAGGTTCCTTCACAGGGATCTGACATATCCTCACTTCTATAATACCTGGCAGCTTGGTCATGCGATGTTGAGGCTACCTTCATCTTAGTGGAACCCCCTCGGTTAGTGTTTCTTTCCTTGAGCTCACGCACCCGTGCTGCCAGGGCAGAAGTGGGTTTCCCATGCCACCTTCCCATGTCTTCCCCATGGTCACTCAGAAAGAACCACAGGTCAGCTCGTGGGGTGTACCCTCTCTCTCTAGCTGGGGGCCGTTGAGCTCTGACTCTGGGGCCTGTAACTCGCACCAGTGCTACATAGGAACTGTTCCTCCTCATCTCCTCCCTCACCTCCCTTATCTCCTCTGTCACCTCCTCCATCTTCTCCCTGAGTTCCTTAGCCATGGCAGAGACCAGAGCCTGCATTGGGCCACTGATCATACTCTCATAATTTCTAAGCCTGTTGGCTACAGAACCCACTGTCTCTCGGTTGTTATCGGCATTAAAGGTTGCAATGAATGTGGCGTATTGAGATGGTCCTAGAGTAGCCAGATTCCACAGCATTTGCCCTGTGCACCTGACTTTGTCGGGATCATTGTCATGCTGTCCACCCCTCCCAAAGAGTACCTCCAATACTGCCTCTTCTCTCAGCTGTTGGATCCCTTCCTCAAGGGTCTTCCAGCGCATTCTATGATGGTGCTCCTGCATTCTGTCTCTGTGGACAAACCTCTCCCTTACACTCATTAAAAGCCGCTCCCAAAGGGAAAGGGGCCCTGGCTCCCTTACGAATACCTGATTCACACCTGAGTCCTGTGTCAAGGGTCCCAAATTCCTTGCCTCACTACTATCTAGTTGCACGCCTCTACCTATAAGGTCCCAGACCCGAACTAACCAGGCTGTATAAGCCTCACGTCCCCGTCGTGCAAGATCTTTTTGCAGATTACGGAGACTTTCATATGTCAAGGACTCAGTGATGATCTCAACCTCTGATTCCTCCGCGGGTTGTGAGGGCCCTCCTTTCTTATCCTTGTTGCCTGGGTGCTCTGATTTTACCTTATACTTCTTTGTTTCCACAGGGGCCACTGCTGCTGGCTGTGCCTGCCCCTGTGGTTCAGCTGGAACCTGGACGGTTGTAACGTCTGTGGGTTCTGCTGCTGCACCATCAGACTCTCCTTTGTCGGGGCAGGGGGAGGGTTTCCCAGCCGCTGGGGCTAATGAGGCTACTACAGGGGCAAGGTACTCCCTCAGCATCTCACCTATCTCTTTCACCAAATCGGGGTGGTTTATTCCTGAGGCAGGCTGTGGGGCAGTGTCAGGCTGTGGGGCAGGGTCAGGCTGTGGGGCAGGGTCAGGCTGTGGGGCAGTATCCTTACAATCTAGGGGAGGTATCAGGGTGGTTATCCAGGTCAGTATCCCCTTATCTCTAAATGCTAAACAGAACAGGCATACCAGCAACACCAACCACTGTATGCTGTCATTAACATTTAGAGATTTGAACCCTTCAAACACTGGTGGGGTAGGTCCAAAGAGCTGGGTGAAGTGTTGTGAAAAAATTTCCCCTGGTGTCATTTCTTCGCAGTAGGTACCGTTGATAAAGTAACCCCAGAAACACACAGTTAGTGTATGATAGCCCTGAATCCATGTGCCTGCCTTCCAGAGGAAATTAAAAATCCACGATTTCCTCACTTCGTTAACCCATATAGCAAACTGGATAACAGCCACAGTAACCTTAGTCACAGGGCCCATGTTTAGAAAAGGGCCTGCAAATGGGAGGAATATGGCCACACCCACATGCCACCCGAACCAGCTCAAGCTAGACCACATGATAGACAGTACACAACAATGTAGGCACTTAAGAACTGTTATTCCTTTTCTCTCCAATGCCCTCGTGCCCCACAATTTGGGCGCCAAATTCTGTCTTGGTTTGAAAAAAAAAGACAGGTGTCTGCTAAGGAGAGGCAGGCCTCTCTAGGAAATGAGGAATTCAAATCCTTCCCTCCGTGTTATTATAATTTGGAAGATTAAAAGAAAAAAAACTTTTTGGTCAGAGCTATGGGGAAGGAATAACAGTCCTTTGCTAGTAAATATAAGAGGACAAACAAACAACAGCACTTATAATAACAGTAAAACAGAACTAAGAACCCTGAGGGCAAACGCGGGAAGCTTCAGAGCTCCGGCGCTGACGGCTGGAAGCTGGAAGCGGTGGATTGTCCTCGGCAAGCAGGGGGGTGTCCTGGCAGGCAAGGTGGGCAGTGCTGGAGAACCCGCAGCGGCTGGTCTCAGGCTGACCTAGAATCCAGCAGGGCAACGAAGAAACTCCGAATTCCTGGGCGCTCCAACAGATGATAGAAATCCCAGGACCAGGCTCCTCCGCTAGTTGTGGACTTCAGGCAGCTCGCTGTCGCGCGACCGTGCTCCCCGGGAGAACCGAGAGCAAATGAAAGTCCTTCCCCCTCTGCCCCCCAGGAGCCTCCTCTCTCTCCCAAAACTCAGCGATCAACCTCCTTTGTCCCCTTAAGCACCCTTAACTATCAGTACTTAAAAGTAACTCATGGGGGGGGGGAAAATTCTAAAACGTAATCCTCAACAGGATAAAATATTTTGTGGTTGAGAGAACAAGTTTGATAATACATAGCTCAGCACTTTAATACTTTTCCTGTGTTCTCAGGAAAGTAAGAACTGAATGCACTGAAGAATAATTTTTCCTGTCTGTGTGATAGACAGAGTGCCTTTTAGTAATGGAAAGGAAGGATCTTCTGTATCTCAATTCCATGAAAAGAATTCAGAAGGCAGAAAATGGCAGTTTCCCTATATAATTAGTGGAAAAAATTGGCATGACTACTAATGTGGCCAAGCACATGATTCAACACTTTGCAGAACTAAAGGCATTTGATCATCTTGTAGAATTGAGCCAGAAGAAAGTTCATCAGACAAACCCACTGGATCTGCTTTTTGTTTTCCACATACTATATATTTCACTGAAAGTTGTCATTTATGTTTGAGAAGAGGTTATTTGTAGTATTTCGGAAAATATTTTCTATCTATAGTAATACCCATTTGTGTATTATATTGAATATTTCATTTATTTTATTATTAATCTTTTAAATACATTAGATATGGAAAAAAATATAGTTCTTATTTTGGTTCATCAGTTTTATGCAGATTCTCAGTGTCATAGTGTAAAAGAATAGTGACAAACTTCTTTCCTATTTGGTGGATAAATTGTAGCTGGAAGGAATGTAATGGCATTTTTTTCTTTCACCTCCCTAGAATACCAGAGCAGGAATTGTCTTTATAAGAGACCTGTATTGTGAATCATAAGGGAAAGTAATTTTTTTTTTTTTTTAATGCTGTTTGTGAGTTCCACAGTAAACTGGTGGAACTATCAGTTCAAAATTATAACAATGAGGAGGAATGCATAGGAGAATAATGAGAAGTGAGTTCAGCACTGACTTGGGATTTGAAACAAATGACTGGATACCCCTTGTGAAAATCCTACAATGCTTGTGTGACATGTAACATGGAAGCAGATTCTCCACATCTCTCTCTCTTGGGAGTGCCTCAAAATGTCTGCAAAACTTGCTGCTTTGTAATGAGTTTTACTTTTTTTGTCTGGCCAGCACCAGGTACAGAAGAATGCTGCACTAGGCTCTGCCTCTGCTCTGATTGTGTTGGTGGAATTTGCTGTGGTATAGAAGGTGGCTGTAATTTATAAAGTGATGTAATCTCATCACAGGCATCAAAGGGAAAGGAAGTTACTTGTCAGAACCAACCAGTAACATGGCTGGAAGGCCATGACTGCCAGCACTTCAGTGTTTGTTTCCACTGAGGGACCATAAGATCCTCATTCCTGTAGTTCCCATGGCTGTTGGAGGTGAGAGCGAGTGCAAGGAGCTTGTTGCAGCCTGACACTTCCACACTAAATCACACAGAGCCCAGACCTCCTCCAAAGAGGTCCTTTCAAATATGCTTCAGGCTGTGTGGTTGGTTTATTTAATATGCCAGAACAAAAGAAGGCTGAGTGGAAGTTCTTCTTGCTGTTGATATACTTGTTAGTCTTGACATCTCTTGCCCGTTTGTGCTCCTATTGGTTTCCTAATTCTCTGCATCTCCAAGGAATATTTCTATATTGGTGAGTGCCCCTTTTTCCATACCTCTATTCCATCCAACTTCTGGTGAGTCTAGCACCACAATACTGGATTGTCTCTGAATCAGACACTCTGCATCCTCTAGTACTTTTTGGTGAATTAAGTTATTGTTATTTGTTCAAAATCTTTTTGGTGACTTACTGCATTTTGAAAAAAAAGAATGTATACACTCAGTCCACTTTTTGTGTTTATTAAGGCTGGTTTGACAAGGGAGATGCTTACTACAGAAGTGCCAGCAGAAGTGTACTAAAGGTTTTTCTGC
Organism: Tachycineta bicolor; assembly: GCA_025960845.1. Classification (NCBI taxonomy): domain Eukaryota; kingdom Metazoa; phylum Chordata; class Aves; order Passeriformes; family Hirundinidae; genus Tachycineta; species Tachycineta bicolor. The sequence goes on along the minus strand of JANEHK010000022.1, from coordinate 12,198,817 downwards.
TCCCTGTAAAACACTCACATTTGGTTACCTAATTTCACTTGAGCCTTGATACACTTGTGACTTTGGATCCTTCCTTTAGAAGAAGCTTCCCTGGGAAATGGGATTGGAGGAAGGAAACAAGACCTAGAGCTTGGAAGCGGTGGCAGGACACTGAGGGTTGAGTAACCAAAAGTATCTGAAGTCTGAACTGAGTTATCAGGCCCTGCTTCCACTTTTCTTTTGTTCTGGCATATTAAATAAACCAACCACACAATCCTGAAAGCTGTGCCTGTATGTCCCTTAAGAGCAAATTAGGACACCTCAGGAGGGATCACAGGAGAGAGGTAGCCTAAGTTCAGTAGTGGTGATTGGGAGAAAAAGTTCCAGGCAAATGAAGGACAGATGCAAATGCACAGAATGGTTATACTCGCAAACAAACTTTTTGTATTGCCAATTGTTTTGTGAAAGAAGGGGAGAAAGCCACAAGACTTTGTAGAAGAACCTTTTGATTAGGTGTGTGAATATCCTGCCATGCCCTCGGCTTTTTAGGTTTAATTTCCATTGGCCACTTTGGGTAGGGGAAGAGGGACTGAGCTTAAAAATGTAATTTTCATAATATTTTCAGGATGGAGTAAAGCCCTTAAGTTCAAAAGATCAAATACTTTTCCTCTGTTTTGAAGTGATGTCGGATTCTTCAGCCATATTCTTCCCGCTATTATTGTTTACTCTCTAAAAGTCCTATTTTTTCTTTTTGTGTACAACATGTAAGTTGGCTGAACACTTCAGTTCTCTTTTCAGTGTGTGCATTCTTCTTAGCAAAGAACATAGCAAACTCTAAAGCTGTGAGAAACAAAAGCTTCTGGTATCTGTCAAAGGGTATCTACCACATTTATTCTGGGTTATTTTGAGAAATCTTTTGTTCTTCTTAACAAATGCATTTCTGTTTACAAATTATAATGCCTTTAAAATCACCTTTGATTGAACCGTCTTTCTCTAAGAATGGAGAGTATTCTGGAGCTCTCTCAATGCTCCCTTTTGGGATGGATGAGATTTACTGAGAAAATGTTCTTGGCCTTGAGGCTTCTTTATCTGTGTCTCCAGTGTCTCAAAGGAGTTCCTGCAAAAGCCAGTTCTCTTTCTTGGGCAGCCCTTTAGTAATGTTTCTTTTTTTTCCTGTGAAAGCAATAGTGAGTTACCAAGGTCTTTCCTGGATTGGAGAATACTTGAAATTGTCTGCCTGGTTTCAGTTCCAATGTTGATGACATGTTTTCGTGTGTTTTGGTACCAGCTTCAACAGGAGTGTCCTGGGGTGACTTTATGATGCTGAATTGTATCCCCAATTGTCTCTTCTGTAAATGCTGCACCTTTAAGACTGGTTCCAAGAGCGAAGAGAGGAAAGAAAAAGCACGCAGTTTCTTTTCAGAAACTGTACTTGCTTCTCCGCATTCCTGCTCCTGGGTTATGTTGTCTGCAGCATGGACAGCGGGAGAGAACCCTCCTTTGCTTTTTAGTTAGTTTTTAGCTAGCTTAGGCAGAGAAGTTTTCTGGAGTGTTTTTACCTGTTCTTTTTCTTGGGACTGTTTAAACCTATTCTGGACTGAAAACCCAGAAAAGCACCTGGATCTCATGCCTACAGCCCACTGGGCCCCAGGATGGCATTTTCCATCGCTGGAGGGACTCGTAAGAGACTGAGCGGGCTGAGCTACAATCCACAGTGAGGACTTTCTCGATTTTTCCATCTCTCTTCAGAACAGTGAGAAGTTTTGTTGCTTGATATTGATTATTGTTTTTGTGCTTGTGGGCACTTTGCTTGTTGAATAAACAGTTTTTTCCACTTTTCTCTCAGAAATTTTTTCATGGACCAGCTGGAGGAAGGGCCATTTAAATTTGCTTTCTAGAAGGGACCCCATTCAGAGACTTCCTCCCAAATTTGCCCTAAACCAGGACAAGGAGCCAAACTGAACCCAATTTTTCAGAGAGCAGATTCAATTAATAAATGAAAATTTACTGGAAAGAAAAAGTGTTATTTCTTGGATGAAGGTTACAGATGTTATTTATGTAAAACAAACATAACATTTTCTACCTATTTAACAGAACTCAAATCTTTTTCTTAATCATCCTTAGCCTTTCATCAGTATTCAGATCTTGAGTCTTACTGTTTAGAACATGAAAGCTGTGTTTGTTGTTTTCATGACTGAATCTTTATTATTTCTTTTTTCCTACTTTCCTGGGAGAAAAATCTACAGAAACAGGTTTCATGAACTATCTCTTGAGATCTTTGTTTAAAGGAAAACTGCAATGCAAACCATATTTCTTTATGATGTCTGCTGCTTTGTGAACAGGTGAACAGATGATCAGAAAAAATAGTAGGTTTAGTTTTAGTATTATGTATGTGTCTGTACAGAAATTGGAGGGATCTTGGTGAAATGAAGATGTTTGGGAAGGGGATTCTATAAAATGTCAAAAAAAAGATAGTCTTCAGTACTTTTGTTGTTTTAAATCTTTCTTTGTAGTGTCTGTAGTTTTGTGAAAGCTGAAATCTTTTCCTGTGGCATGGAGAAGCTCCATACGTAGGCAGAAGTCCTGCAGGAAAGCTTGACTCCAGCTTGATGTACTTTGTTTGAAAGTTTTATTGGCAGGGAGTTAAACCATTTCCATTTCCAATGAGTTGGCTGAAAATGAATCCAAACCAGTTTTTTGTTACAGGTACATTTTCTTTTTTCTGTTGCTTAGTTTGTATCTGAGATCATGACAGTTTAAATGCTTTTATTTATTTATTTATTTATTTATTTATTTATGCTATTTTTTTGTTTTGTTCATGAGTTTTAGAAAGATCAGGGTTGAAGATCTGTAGTAGGGCAACATACAGAAATATTTCTACTGCTGTGTGTGACACACACATAGTGTACTTATAGATCCCTCTCTCCAAGAATATTAACCCAGAACTTTCGTAAACAAATAGTGCCTCCAAAGAAACTTCAAAATTGAAAAGGTAAGTGATTTTTTCTTCGGCATTAGTTTATCTTGCTGTGTGTCTTACCTTGAAGAGAATTAAACCAGACAGATTTTTACATACCTGCTCTACTAAGGTGCAAGCATTCACTTGAAAAGTTACAGAAGTACAAGTCAGTGTTCATTATCAGAGCATTTACCTCTCTTTGAAATTTATATAAACATACCCTCTTCCCATCTCCATGCCCAGCTTGAGGTATTATACTGTGTTCATAGCTAATCCACCAGTGGATTCATGTAATTCTATTGAAAGTGGTGGAGGTTCTTTGTCTACAGTGGATTAAATGTTCTTCATCTTAATATGCATTTTTTTCCTACATAATCTAACCACATAGAGCAGATGGACTTGGTATTAGTATCTATAAGATAAAGAGCATCTAACAGGATGCTGCTTATTACCTTGTTTTTCAAGCTTGCTGTGATTAATATGCCTTTTCTTGCATACAGAAGGAATATGGGATAAGAAAAATCACTTGAATTGAAAAAATTGCAATGTAATTGAATTTTGAACATTGTTTTCTGAGTGTACAGAAAATGAAGCAAAAGAATGTACTTGAGCAGCAAATTATAGGAGGTAGGAGAGTATACATTGCCTTTAAGAAGCAGATGTTTGTGTGGAGTTCACTGTGCATACAAATGTGCTTGCATTTTGGAGTTGGTTAGGAACATTTACAGGGGAACAGGAAACCTGACTGGCCTAGTACAGGCATTTTCTATTCAGCACAGCCTTGAAAAAGGGGGAAAATATAATAATGAAGGGAAAAGCTGGGTTTTGTTTGTGCTTTAAAGTCTGAAGCAGTAGGGGAGAACCAGAAGTATGATTTGAAGGAAATTGCAGTAGTAGTTGTTGGAAATATACACAAAGGAAACCTTGCACCATTTTCAATCAAAAAGGAGGAACTGAACATTTAATTAAACAATTCTTTTGACTCAAGTAGTATATGCTCCAGCATTCTTAATACATATAGTTTTGGGTTATTTTTCAAGTATACATTTTTCAAGTTTCCTCCTGCATATCATCTGGGAGGGAGGTATCCTGTGGTTCCAGGAGCAGAATGAATGGAAGAAGGTTTCTAGACCTGAAAATTTTAAGCATCTCTAACTCAAAGATGCAAAAGTAGTTCCTCTGACAAAGGCCTAACACGTGAGTATTGACCTTTTCAAAATCTACCCAAAATCTATTGAACCCCTTTGATCATCCCATCACTCCTGCCAGAGTGTTGAGCCCCTAAACCTCAAGACTTTCTCTGCATGCATCTATTTCTGGTATTTCTGACTAACTGGATCTGCCTTCATGGGGAATATAAAAGTACAATCCACCTAGTCTGTTTGAGTATGCATTATGATAGTGCTCATTTAACAAAGGTTACTCACTTGTGGGCAAAGGAAGATGTTGGAGGTTAAAACACCTTGAAATAAATAAATAAATAAATCTAAAATTATGCTAAAAATTAGCAGAAACAGTATTTTTGTGAAATAACAGACTTATTGAACCATGTCACAACAGGTGATTGTGGTGGTTTTTTTTGTTTTTGTTTTTTTTTTTTTTTTTCTCTCTCTGTGATCTACCTCATTTAGGTAGAAGGCTGGATCTGCTTAAAAGGACATGTTATTTTGTACAAGGATTTGTTCTGGTTTTCAGATGTTGTTTCAGAGGGAAATTATGTCCTCTAATGGCACCTGTTTAAGCCAAAATAAGTCAAGTCAGTTGTTGGAGTTTAGTCATCTCACACATGTTCTGCTACAAGAGGAGGAAAGAATAATCTCATATTTTGATTATCTCAAATTTCATTTAAGCAATAGTATATCAACACAAATAAAGTGCAGATGAAACAGAAGAAAATTATTCATAATAAAAGTAAGAAATTGGAAGGATCTGCCTTGGTGAGGAAGAGCCTGTCAGTTTCAGTGGGAATCATGTATCATATAATCATAGGTAGGATTGCAACTGTGCACAGAAGACACATGCATTGGAACTTATTTTCAGAACTATTCAGGTGCTTGCATAAGAGTCTTTTAAAAGTATTTTCTAAAGGTTGTACTGGGCACTCAGGTAACTCTAAAAACCTCTCAGGACTGCATTACCGGTTACATCAAAGTACCTTGCGTATGAAAGCTCGACCCAGGAGCTAGGCCTGGGAAGCAGCATCTCAGCCTTATGAACTGGCATTTTCTTACCCAATGCTGGAAACAGAAGATAGAGAATTTTATGCAGTTCAGCCTGTGGACTTAATGGTTTTAAGGAATATCTGCTGCTGAGACAAATAAATGTTTACCCCATAGCAATTCTTCACACAGAAAGGTATTAACCGTATTTCAGAAAGAGGATTTAGCTGTCATAGAGTAATTTAGGTGGTGACATTGAGCTGAAAGTTCTGTAATTCAGGTCGGTGTGTTACCCTATCTGAAATTCAGTTCTCCAGAGGAATACAGTATCTAAATATTTTACTTGTGTGTAGCATTTGCAGACTCTGCTGATCTTACAAGTTTCGGTGGGAAGGTTTGGACATGTGATCAATCTGGTAAGTGTTCAGTCTGGTAGCTGGCCATATGCATGAATAGCAAATATTTAGTAATTCAGTTTATTTTGCATTGCAGTAAGAGGACTTAGTTGCATTACCTTTTATTTGCTGTTGGCTAAGAGCCTTCACTCATTGTGGTGGTGGTTCAGGTGGTTCAGCTTTCTTACCTTGAAGGGCTCTGGTTTCTCTGAGAGGTTGAAATCTGCAGTGCTTCAGTCTGATTCTTACAGATTTCACTTTTTTTTTTTTTTTTTTTTTTTCCCCTTGCAGGTGAAGTCATCATTTCTCAATGTCCAGGATTGCTTCTGGAGAACAGCAGGGACAGGAGAGAATTAGATAAGTAGAATATATAGTCAGTGTATAGTGAATTAATTACACAAGGGCATGGTCATGATTACATGGCTCATGCTTTATAGGTTCTTTTAGTGTGATCTGTTTTTGAAAACCCCAACTAAAGGAGCCTCCCAGGAGCTCTGCTGCAGTCCTTTGTTGTTCTTGAAGTAGAAGGCTTTTCCTGACATCTCGCTAGGGTCACATTAATTTTCAGTTAAGCTACTTTCATGTCTTCCTAACTTAGGTAAGTCTGTGCACAGAGTACATTTGATCCTTAATCTTTTTTCACATGCTTCTTTATAGACTGTTAGGAGACTTGATGCTAGGAAATGCTGGAAGCTTTCACTTTGAGCAGAGGCAGACACCCAGGCAATTGTATGACAGCCAGGATGGGGGATGTTACTTGAATATGAGGCATTAAGTTGTGTACAGACCTCTTCCACTACCTTCTCTCCTACTCATGGCGAGTCCTAACTTCCTTAGGACACCTAAGGAAAATATCAGGATTTGGGTTTGTTTTACCTTAGCTGTTTCTCTCATGCTCAGTGTTTCTGAGTACTCCTAGGAACCTTCATCTTTGTTCCTATGTGAGCAGTGCGTTCTCACAGTTTTGCAGTTTCCTCTTGCCTTGCTTGAATAGTTCTTGTTCTGTTTTTTCTTTGCTGGTGGCATTAGTCTGCTAGCCAAAGGCTTGAGATGGCATGTAAATGAGGAGAGTGCAGTTCTTGTTTCTACCAGCCCTTGGAAGAACCTGGGGTTCATATCTCTGCACTTAAAAAGTGGGACTGGGGAAAGGCTTTTTGTTTGGTTAGTTTGTTTCATTACTTTGACTTCATGTTTTGGGAGTCAGGTGTTAGTAATTGTATTTTTTACAGTCCATAACACAAGGAACTACAGTATTTTAGCATTCCTTTTTGTGTCTCATCTCTAAATGATGGTGAGAGTAATAAAGCAGGAAGGGCAAGTAAGCACTTGGGGAAGGGAAATAAGCACTGCAGTGTGAAACATATATTTTAATTAAAATTGATCTTAGCAGATAGAGGTCCTTCTACCAGATACAAGGTCCCTTACAGTTCTTTGTTAGAAGATCTGAGAGGACCCTGGAAATGTGTTGGAGCAAAAATCTGTGATTCTATTTAAACCAAAAGAAAAAGAGTTGTCTTAAACCCACAAAACAGGAGCAGAGCAAAAAAAAAAAAAAAAAGCAAACAAACTTCACCCACCAGTTCTGCCAACTTCTTTGCCCCTCTCCCCTTAAAAAAATGCCTACAGCTGCGGACAGATTTGTCTCTGCAGAATAAATTTTGAAATTTGAGTTTGCTGGCTTATGCATCTGATATTTATAATCTCCACTACACTGTTGCATGCAGTGTCCCTTCCCATTTTAAAATGTTTATACATTTACCTCCCAGGACTATACCCTACAATTTTAGAACTATTTTAGAAACTCATGGTTTCTAGAAGAGCCCTCTGCTTCCACACATCTAGTAATAGGACAAGAGGACATAGACTCAAGCTGTCCCAGGGTTGGATGTCATGAAGAATTTCATAATGGAAATGTTGTTCAAGCATTGGAATGGGCTGTCCAGGGATGTGGTGGAGTCACCATCTCTCAAGGTGTTCATAAAATGACTGGACAGGTGTCATAGTTTTAATTTCAAACTGGGTGGAAACACTAAAAGAATAGAAAAGCAGAAAGTTGGAAAAAAACTAAAATGGAATGAAACTTCAAAAAACACTTTTCCCTCCCCTTACAAACTCTTCACATTCTTACAAAACAACATAAAGAGACAAAACTCGTAATTTTCAGTCAGTTTCACTATCTGATAATAGTCTTTCATCAATTCTTTAGGGGAAGAGTATCTTCTACAGTCATGGATCCCACTGACAACTTCTCTGACAGTTCTCTTGTGGGTTTTAAACTGTCACAAAAACAACTGCCCAGAGAAACCTGCCTTTGTGACCCTCCCAGGAGCAGTTTCCTAAGCTACTCATGGGTCATGGGTCTTAGACTTTTGCATACTGGGGTGTAATTTTAAAGAGGAATAACTCCAAAGCAAAGTATTCTTCGCTTCAAGGTACAGAGATAGCTTCTCACTTCTTCACTGGTGCAGGGGGCTTCTCATCTTTATCTCTGTTCAAGCATCTTACAGGATATTACTTAGTTCATCACAAACACCTTTGCTTAAATCTACACGCTAATTAAAACAATCATCTCCCCAAATGCATATCTTTCCCATGATTTACATGAATGACCTAAATATAGAGTTCATTTCCATGGCTGAAGTAAGAATAGAACAACTAACTCTTCAACCCTCCGTCTTAATAGTCTTTTCACTCTTGCTACTGACTTCATGCTGTTGTTCTTTATGTTCACTCTGTCTTTCCTTACTCTCTCAGAAGAGGACCAAGCTCTGGAAGCTTCATGTTGCTAGGAAAGAGTTAAATCTGCTCTGAGTCTCTCTCTCTCTCTCTCTCTCTCTCTCTCTCTCTCTCTCTCTCTCTCTCTCTCTCTCTCTCTCTCT
>JANEHK010000022.1:12179822-12190436 GCA_025960845.1 Tachycineta bicolor | reverse complement strand
TCTCTCTCTCTCTCTCTCTCTCTCTCTCTCTCTCTCTCTCTCTCTCTGTAGCTCCTGGTGTTAGATGTCCCAGCTTATGAGGGAGGAAGAACTTACGCAGAAACATTAGGGATTGGAGTACTCAGGCAGTCCAGAATTACAAAAAAAAAACCAGGCGAGATCATAAATGCTTTCTTAGCCCACCCTTCGGTGTAAATTGGGGTGGCCTCGGCCTAAATGGTGCCCATAGCTCCCATCAGGGGCCCGGCAGAGATTCTTCTCTGCTCCAAGGAAGTTTGAAGAAAGTAGCTGTTACAAAACAGCAACCTCTCCTTCCCCCCACTTCACCTGGGAGCCAATAGCATCCGGCCAGGCCTCAGGCCAGCTCCCCCAAAAAGGGGGGAGCAGCAGGCCCAGCTCGATATTACCTGTCTCTCTCTGGCCAAAGGAAGAAAGAAAAGGACCCACCTACATTAAATCAAGGGGTTTTATATGGTACTTCCCAAAGTCGCAGCCAACAATTTCAGTGGTCAGAGTAGATGTCAATATTCTAACTAACTCTGTGAGAGGTCTCTGTCTCTTCCAAAGCAGTTTCCATGTCCTGACCTGGAGAATTATTTTACATTCTTTTATAACTAAAAAACCAAACTGTACTAACCCATGACAACAGGGCACTAAGTGGTATGATCTAGATTGGTCAGAGTTTGGACTTGATAACCTTGGAGATATTTTCCAACCTAAAAGATCTATGATTCCAGGAATTTCCTTTAAGTGAACTCATTGCTATTTGCATTCTGGTCTGAGGTTTTGAAGAAGCCATTTATAATGGCTTCTTATTAGATTAGCTGTGAACTTTCATATTAGAGAAGTGCTCTGTATTCTTTGTGGTCATGTTGTTGTTCTGACAATGAAGCATTAGACTGAAACTGTAACTAGTATTAACCATCTTTCTGGACAACTGCTATGCAGGCACCAAATTTCTAGAAACAGAAAAAGTACATTGAACCAATATTTTCCACTGTTGCTGAATTCAGTTTTACGGGAGGGCTGTGGAGCTTTAAGGTAGCAGTTGGTATTTGTCTCCAATTTGGCACTCAGCTTGCTGAGATTCATGGTGTCAGGAACAGCCTGTTTTGAGTTACACACCTGATGCGCCTTCTGGGCTGGAGGAGAGGGATGGCAACACTGGTACTGCAGTTGAATTTTGAACTCTGGCACCTTTCTTTAAGTTCCACAAATCCTGAGCATAGTAGAAATGGGAATGGCAGCAGAGGCAATGTCTCTTCTCATTTATGCTTCTTCCAGCCTAGAACTGTTGGTATTTATAAGTGTGGCTGTGGAGACAGGTGGATGGAGACAGGAGGACAGATGGGGATAGGCTAAGCAGACCTTTGTAATTCTTGATGAAATAAGGAGGAAAAATATCTTTGATTAAGAGAGTGCTTCTTGAAGTCTGTCCTGATTACAGCGGTGTTTTTCTCCTCTCCAGACTTTTCCCAGCCCTATGTAAGGTAGCCTGAGGTCTACTTTAATTTACTCCAGTTGGCAGCGGTCTCTGAGGAGTTGTGTGCCACCAAGCTGTGGCTAGAACAGGGCTGGTCCCAGGCCCTACCTTTTCCCACCCTGCCAAGGCACTGTGGGCAGGAGGGTGTGGGAGCTGGATCTCTTGGATCAAAGCCCACCAGGTTCCATCCAAGTGAGGAACCCCCAGTGTGGAATTTGCTGAGACTTTCCTGTTTAAACTGTGTAGGGTGCAGAAAAGGAGCAAACTGCTGACTTCTTTCATATTCTCACTCATCCCCACAGTGACAAGTTTGAATGCTGCAATGCAATGCCCTATAATTTGAAAGACAGGCACAAGGACCTCTGGCTGAAGTCAGTGGGTTTTATCAAGGACCTTCTCTAAAGGCCCTCTCAGAACAACTCTGCAGTTTGTTATTTAGAGATACTAATGTCTCTACATCTTTTGCAAAAATGTTACTTGGATGATGAAAATAGGAATATTTCAAAGAAAATTTAGTTGCCTTTGTTAATTTACACATGAGTTTATTTTTCATCTTGCTGGAAAGTTTTATCATCCTGTTTTACTTAACAGAGTGTATGTGAATAGAAAATGCAATAAATAATTGCAGAATAATTGCAGTGTAATGTGATAAATTGAGCTCATAATTCATTCAGCTTGTTAGTTTTTTCCTTTTCCCACTCCTCTGCATCAGAATTACTTTAATAATTGCTTTTAAATCTATCCTTGTTGCCTCACTCCCTTAATATATGCCATGTTTTGGGAATTGTTATTAAAAATGTTTGTGCTGAAATGTAGTAATTGATTCCTTGTCCAGAGTAGAAATGTTATTTCTTTAAATAAAAAGGCACATCCATGGATTATATGCTAACACCAATACATTTCTAACGTTACTTGCCTGCTTCATGCACTTATTTAACTTTGTGATTTATAGCCAGGCTTAGTATTGATTTTCATCTTTGTTGATGGCAGATTTAATGCAAACACGCTTATCTTAGGAACTGGGATGTGTATTTGTCCTGGTTTAGGGAAAATTTGGGAGGAAACTTCCAAAGGGATCCCTCTAGGAAACAGATTCAAGTGGCCTCTCCTGCTACTGGTTTGTGAAAAGGTTTCCTTGGAGAAAAGTGGAAAAAACTGTTTATTTAACAACCAATGTATTCACAAGCATTAAAAAAACAAAACAAAACAAAACAAAACAAAACAAAACAAAACAAAGCAATATTAAACAATAAAACCTCTTGCTGTTCTGAAGAGATGGAAAATTCAGAAAGTCCTTTTTGTGGAGTATAGCTCAGTGTGCTCAGTCTCTTATCAGTCCCTCCTGTACTGGAAAATGCCACATCCTGGGCTCTGGGTTTTCAGTCTAGAACAGACTGATCAGTTCCAAGAAAAAGAAAAGCCACTGGCTGGGGAACTTCTCTGCCTCATCTAGCTAAAAACTAACTAAAAAGCAAAGGAGAGCTCTCTGCTGCTGTCCATGCTGCAGACAACGCAGCTCGGGAGCAGGAATGCAGAGGAGCAAGTGCAGTTTCTGAAAACAAACTTTGTGCTTCTTCCTTCCTCCCTTTGCTCTCGGAACCAGTGTTAAAGGTGCAGAACTTAATATCCAGCATAAACAGAACAAATGACTGGGGATACAATTCAGCATCATAAAGTCAGGCCAGGACACTCCGGTCATTGCAAGAGTTCACAAATAAAAAGTGTTGCTCCAATGCATTGTACCTGTTCTAAGAGCACTGTTTTTTGTTACATAGGAAATTATTCTCTGCAGCCTTCTGAATAGGCTGATCATCCATCATAGAAAATGTATCCTAAAGTGTGTGATATTGTTTTGACATACTGTTGTCAAACAGTATAAAAAATTATGGTTTTTTTCTTTTTCCCATATTACCCTTCAATTTTTCCTTCATGTTGATGTAGCCTGCTGTCAGCAAGAAAAGTTTCACTTTAAAGTTCAGCAGAGTAATTAGTTGAAAAAATAAATTCATTATCTCTCTGGTTTACAGAACCCTGAGTGGGTTTGAAATTACAGTGAACTAGAGTGTATTGCATAACTGGAAATCTAAAACCTTGAGTAAATATTAATTATGAAAATGATTTTTCAGGATTTTTGAGCATCTGGATATGTTCTGTGCAAATCACCTGCGTAGTTTCGTAATTACTTTGTTTTACTGAGTATTTACTGAAAAGATTAGCCCTGAATAGAATTTAAAAAAAATACACAGTGTAAAAATGCCTTTCAAAAATTTTTATATCCTTTATATAAAAAATTATATGGTACATAAAAAGATAAATGTAATTTATGCTGGGATCTCTCTATCTGTCTACCTAAAAAGGTATTTGAAAGACCAGAGCCTTTATCCAGGAGACGGTGGCTGAAAAGTGCAAGTGTGCTGAAAAAGTGGTGAACTGCCATTCCTAAAGTCTGTAAGAGGGTTTTGAACTCCTTGTGGAAGAGCAGAAGGTACTCAGAGTTCTTGTGAGTTGGTTGGCAATGGGAAGAAATTTAAAGATATGTTTCCATGTGATGTAGAATATCAGTCACCTTTGCTGACTGAGATAATGTAAGTTTAAAGAATTGGATTTGGATCTTCATACACATGGCTTAGCTAAATGTCACATTTTGCACTGATTTCAAAAGACTAAAGATCAATTTTCATCGCTTTCTCCTTTGTTGAAAAAGACCTTGATGAGGGTCTAGATAAATGTGTACATGTGTGTATCTTTCTCAAGATGTTGAGACAATATGCAAAACAGCATAAATGTTCTAGCAGAACTGGAATTGGTGGTAAAAGTTTCAAAACACTGGTGTTCAGTGGAACATTTTCATTTTAGAGGAGATTTTGCACATGCACATACCATAATGTTTACTTCATGTATCAATAATTTTTGGCAAGAGCCTTATTTAACATGTAAATATACTGTTAAAATAAAACCACACAATATGTTATCACATGAACTCACATTTTTAGTCTACATTTTAAAATCCTGAAAGTAGTGTATTTTTTCAGATTTCCTGCTAAATTTTCCTGAAAACTTAAGGGTAGGATTTTCAGGTATAGTTTCCAGATGGCACATGGCTTTGCAGATTTCCATTGGCTGTGCGTTAAACTTTAGGAGTTTGAAAATGTTCTAAGAAGTTCCACCTGAACATGAGGAAGAACTTCTTCCCTGTGCAGTGACTAAGCACTAAACTGAGGCTGCTCAGAGAGGCTGTGGAGTCTCCCTCACTGGGGCTATTCCAGAACTGGGACACAATCCTGGGATGACCCTGCTAGAACAGAGAACTGGACCAGATGACCCCATTGTGGCTCCTTCCAGCCTCACTCTTCTGTGATTCTGTGGATCCATCTGTGCATTGTTAATGTTGACCTGCATTTCCAGCGGTTTCTGCCTGTGATACGGGAGAGCAAGGTATCAGGGAAATCAGGTCAGTGGAGACAATTGGTTGTCCCACTGACACAATAGGAGGGAGTAGGAAATCTCCCTGGAAGCAAAGAGCTCACTTCATTTTTGTTTTCTGAAGGATGTTTGCAGTGCATTGTCTGAGTAAGACAGGTATGTTTTTGTGCATTATTTGTGTATGGTGCTATGTTCTGAGCTGATGTGGGGCCAGACTACAAAAACTGTGGATATGATCTGAATATTCCCAAAGTTTCCACTAGCACAGTGTTTAGAAGTGGGTTTATTGCTGTTGTCTGGAATTCTAAGTAGTTTGTGGGCTTGTGAAGAAAACAGCAGTATTAATGTTCTGGTTCATGACAGGTTTTGTGATGCATCACTATGGAAATAATCTGTCTTGACATGATTGTGGGGTGCCAGTCATCGTTTCATAAAGCCAGGTATGCTTCTCACAGTGCCACAAATGAACACACAATTAGCCAATTTTTAGAAGTGAATAAACAACAAATCTCAACAATATGTCTGGGTCTGTTTCAGAGAGTTTTGGAGATTATGTGTGATTACCAGCACGTTCGTAATTTCTGACAATTAATATTTTTCCTTTATCCCTTGCTGGGCTGACTGGGACTGTCAACTGGATCTGTTTCTAGATCACTTCTCACAAATTACTCGGCCCTGTATTGTATTTTGAAATACTAAGAGATCCTTTCACCTGTGTAACAGCAGAAAGCCTTGGAGTAGGCAGGGATGGCAGAAGGCATGGGATTATTGCCTCGTAGGTGATAAACAGTATGATGGGAATACAAAGCCAATCCAGACTGTGTTCTGTATACTTCACCTACCTGTGAGTGTTCTGTGATTAGTCTTACATGCAGGGGAGGTAAAAATTATGTTTTAAAACCAGATACGGATAAACCTGCACAATAAATCGATGCCTGACAGGCAATTCTAGCAGTACACTTTCATTGCCTTTTGGTTTCTATTTCACCCTTGCTCTCTTTTTACCTTTGCCCTTTTATTCTGCTTTTATGAGGTGGTGTGAGTGTAGGGTTTTTTTTTTTTTTTTTTTTTTTTTTTGTCCTCCCTCTATGCTGTACAGGCTTGTTAGGCAGGCTCCTTCTCAGCACGTCATGATCAGGTGATGGTTCTGCAGAACCAGCAGCTCACAACTAGAGTCTCAAAAGAGGATGAGTGGGTGGATAGGGCATAGGGAACATGCAAAGCTTCATGTGCTGCTGCTCCCTGAAGGCTGATGTTAGCACTGCCCTCCCTGTTAGGCACGAGAAGGCAGAGCTAGAATTGGTGATTGTCTCTTTCACAATGGGCACAGTATTTGCGGTGCAAGGAAGAAAGGAACCGTGCTCTCTCTCCTTCTACCTCCTTCTGCTCTTTTACTCTGCCTCCATTTAATGCATTTTTGGCTGTCTCCTTCCTGACTGGAGTTCCAGGGACATCCTTCCAATTGCTACCTACTGTCTTTCTGTTTTGCAGCAGGGAAAAAAAAAAGAAAAAAAGAAAGAAAGAAAGAAAGAAAAAAAAAAAAAAAAGAGAGAGAGAGAGAAAAAAGAAAAAAGAAGAAGAAGAAAAAAAAAGGCTTACTTTAAGAAAACAGACTGTAGATCTCATTTGTTGTTGTTGTTGTTGCTCAACTGTGTTGAAAGTAGACCGTTACTGCTGTGTCTTATGTTGCTTGTCAGTACATGAAGTCTAATGCACAATTGCTTTCAGTACAGCTGGGGATGTTTTGGTCTCAGGAACGTGGTTTTGAAACAAGAGCTGATTTTCTCTCTCACTCAGCCAGAGAAATCCAAAATTTGGAAGCAAATTTAGAGCTGATAACTGTTGACAAAGCCACCCCTGCTAATGAATCCAAATAGTATTTCCAATAGTTTCCATCCAGTTTTAAACAAATTCTGTTCTCTTCCTGGGAGTTCTTCCTTCTCTTCACTTCTTCTTGAAAGAAAGAACTGAAATGCAGTTTTTAAGTACCCATTATCTATTTTTGGTACAGATTACATCAGTTGTGACAAGTTAAGTTGCATATGTGGCTTGCTTATGGCAGTCAAAGTGTGACAGTGGAGATCTGAGAATGCTTTGTGTCTCACTTAAAAAAATTACTGTGGACAAGGAATTTTTGGTTTCTGGTAGCACACAGACAAATAAATGTGAGTGGAATATAGACACTAAAATCTGTCAGAGAGGATAAAGTCTGAGAATGTCAGATCAGAAATTGCACCTGTTTATTTCATCTTAGTAATTCAGTATTTCTTCTCATTCTTTAAAAAGTAGCATCCATCCAAGGGAAAGTAGTGCCTTTTTTGGCAGATTGTGCCAATTGAAGCGAAACCCACCCGTCATCTGAGCAGGAAAGGGATTTTGTTTCTGCTAATTTCAATGCAGCTTCAAATTTGGAGCAATCATTATGTAAAACTACCTATACATTAGCTCATTTTTACTGTCTTATACAGTTTCATAAACCTACAGAGACAGATATGACAGAGCAGCCTGTCTGGCAAAAGCACAGCAAGAAAGCTAAGTGCTTAAAAATTGACATTAATCTTCTTTTAGACAAAATGCATTAGCATATTCCTTTATACCTGAAATTAAATTACTTCTTTCTTGAGCTGCTCTCAGGTTTGTTCTATTTTATCCTTCCCTTAATGAATCCCAGAGCTTCAGGATTGCTATTGACATAGTGATTACAATTGAATATCGAAGAAATTTTTCCATCTCTTTCACAGTGTATCTGCTTGTTTGAGAGCAGTTTTTACCCATCAGTGTTTTAATCTAGTACTACTTTCTTGCTATAAACAAAAAGACTAATGAAGGGATGTATCTTCTTGGAAACAGAGAATGGTAGCTGGTATTGAAGTGGCAGAGGGGGAAAAATGGGCCTAGTGTGTTTACTGAGTAATCACCCTTACTTTGTCTGATATTATGCAATCTACCTGTAAGATAAAGCCCAACAGGTGTGATATGTTTAATGTAAAATTTAGCTTAAGTTTTCTCATGAGAGAACCATGGAGGTTTCTTATAGCAATGGGGAACCAAGTAACACAAACTCCATTATGCATCTGAAGATCACTTTATTATAGAAACTGCCCCCCTTTTTATATCTTTAATCTCCACCACACAGAACCAGAATTTAACAGAAGGGCACTCATTGGCTGCTCAGCTGCAGTACTGCTGTCCACACATTCTATCACCCAGTCACCTTTGAGTTCATATGCTCTCTACGTGTTTCTCCTCATACCTGCGTCTCACCCCCTGCCGGCTTCCAGCCATCCAGAACCTGCAGCTGTGTCTCCTGGTGAATATAAGCCTTAAGAACTTTAACAAATATAACCCCATATTCCACAGTTTCTGTAGTTTTTGCTGCTTGCTGCCTGATACAGTGAGAAAATCTGAGTGCTACCAGAGGCAATACTTTAATTTAGGGGGAGTTTTAACAGCCAGTAGTGTCTTTTCACCCCTCTGGACAGGGGAAAAAAGAAAAAAAAAGAAAGAAAGAAAGAAAAAAACCCCAAAAAACAAAAAACAACAAAAACCCCCCCCCAAAAAAACCAACCAAAAAAAACCCTCCTCCATCACAGTCATCTTTGGCTTCAGAATTGGACTGCCCTGAGCCATCCCCCTCCAATATGATAATGTGGATACTTAGCATGCCTATTCCTGAAGGAGGATTATGGAGAGCTTCAATGGCAGTGAGCACTTCTGCTGGCAGTGCTCTGAACTGGAAAGATGAACATGTGAGTCAAGTGTCGAGGCTTTGAAATATACATTCTTCTGATATGTTTGGAGACAGCCACACATCCTTCACTGCAGCTGTGATTGGCCACTACAGTGAATGTTTAATTTTGGTGATATCCTGTTAACAGTCTGTCTTGGTTTGAAAGACAGGTATCTGTTCGGAGGGGTGGGGCCTCTCTAGGAATGGGGAAATCCCCTCCCTCCAAGTTATTATAATTCTGAAAATTAAAGGAGCTTTTCAGGCAGAGGTATGGGGAAAGGAATAACAATTCTTTACTAGTAAGTATAACAAGGCAAACAACCAACAACAACTACAGCATTAATAATAAACAAAATCAGGAGCCTTGAGGGGCTTTGTTTCACAAAGCCCGGGGCAGTCTGATCTCGTGGGACCCTGAGAGCACCAAGCTGGAATGGTGGGAACTCCTGGGCTGGTGGCTGGAATGGCAGGATGTCCCCAGCAGGGAGAGGAAATGTCCTGGCAGGCAGGGGCATGCGGGGCTACAGTGTAGCAAATAGAGCAGTGCCGGAGAAGCCGGGACAGCTGGACAGGGCTGGCCCAGTTCCAGCAGGGCAGGTGAAGGAGCTCAGAATTCCTGGGCACACAAACAGATGACGGTAGATTTCCCAGGACCGGACTTTCTGGTGGCAGTGGACTTCTCCCACAGCAAGCAGCAGCTTGGTTATCCTCTCCGATGCCCAGAGCAAAAAAAAAAAACAAAACAAAACACAGCTCCCCCAGCTCTGTCCTTTTCCTGCCCCAAAATTCACCTCCCGGCTTTCGGCCACCTCCTTTGTGTTAGTCAAGCACCATCTAAGCACCAGTACTTTGTCTCTTAGCAACTTATGGGGGAAAATTCTGTAAGGAAAAAAAAGGAACAAACCTAACCCCCAACACAGTCCTGATCCAGAAATCATTCTGTTTTCCTTAGCTGGTGATAATTTAGATACATGCAGTATTGCCTTTCCAGAAATTTGTGGTCAAATTTTAAAAAGGCAGTGATGAGAATGTAAAGTTTAAAATTAAGTGTTACTGTATCACCTGTTAGGTGTCTAATGTGCGATTTTTGTTATTGTCACAGTAATTTCTTAATTTCTGAGTGTTTACTGCAAATTTGTGTAGATATATTTTATCCATTTCAGCTTACGCTGTCTTTTGTTCTTAAAAGCCCTCAGAGACCTTCCTTGTGTTGATACTGGCAGGCACAGACCAAATCACCTTTAATCTCTTTCTGATATACTGAATATTTAAACATTTTTGACCCCTCCCAAATGACAAGATTTCTAGACTTTATCTGTTTGTTTTTAAAAATCCTCATCTGAATGAGTTTTAATTTCTTGAAGCATAGAACTGTAGTGGTTTCATGTTCACTAAATTCTGGTTGCCAAATTTAGTGTAGTAGTCTTAGTGTTTATTCTCTTTTTGTGGGAGAAAGGTTATGAGAAAAGCAAAGCAGGCTCAATCTTAAAAATAAACAAATAGTTTTATTAACACACACTAAAAGAATGGAAATAGAAAGTTGGGGAAAAAACAAAACAGAATGAAACTCCATAAACATTCTTCCCTCCTCCTACAAACTGTTAACTTTCCTGTAAAACAACATAGAGAGACACAACCTGTGCTTTTCAGTCAGTTTCACTATTTAAACATAATCTTTCATCACTTCAGGAGAGGAGCCTCTCTAGAGTCCCATGGAGACACTTGCCACAAGACTACAACAGTCTAGTGGCTCCTAATGTCACAAATTTGCAACCACCCAGAATTTTTGCAGATTGTGCAGTCTTACCCATTAGCAGCCTTTCCCCTGGCTACTCTTGGGCCCCTCAGTGTATTTGGGGTACTATTTAAAAATGCTTTTTCTAGTTCAAAATAAGGATTTTCTTCTTCCATCTCTAAAATTGCCCCTGAGTCATTAAAAACCGATATAGTCACGGACAAAGACCCTCTAACTAGTTAA
>JANEHK010000022.1:12166248-12179722 GCA_025960845.1 Tachycineta bicolor | reverse complement strand
AGAAAGTGGTATGTTTATTCACCGGCGGGCGGCACGGGAATCATCTCTGAAAGGCGTGGCCACCCCGAACAAGGCTCTTTGCTCTCTATTTATTTTCCAAGATCATACATACAATACATATGCATAACCCCAGCACCTCCCATCCCCGCCCTGTATTAAAATGAGGCTATCAGTCCTTCACACGTGCGCAGTTCTTCTCTTGAATCGGGTCGGTGGTCTCGAATTGGGTCAGTGGTCTCAAAGGATGAAGTCAGGAGAGTCTTCATCAGGTCTCTTTGACCCTCTGGCACTGTCCAAGGTCCCTTGCTTCGTGATTGATTGATACCAAGTCCAAGTGCTGGCCATTGTTCTTACTGGTTTCAATCTGTTCTTATGACGGTTCACTTACTCCACTTTTTCTATAAACAAGCTCATACTATAACAGTTAGCTCTAGCTTGGGCATCTAATAATCATTAACCTACCATTTACTAATCTGAGTTACATCTTGATCAATATAAATTGCTTCTAACCCTTAGCTAAAATCTTAACTCTTTAAAGTCATGTCTCACCCCTATCTCAAAAGAAGTAAGTACTTCTTTTTATGCCAGGAGCAGAGGGCTTTAAATCACTTTTTCTCTAAAATTATCTTTGTCCAAAGGCTGAGACCTCCTTTTAACCCAGGAACGAGGGCTTTTAAGGTTCTGAATTAAGCATCAATCATATCAGTCCCCAATTTTGATTATAACCAGCGTTCCCCCGACAACATTAAGATGTTACAAGGAACAGTCCATTTCTCCATAGTTTGCCCTAGAGGAGTCTGGTTAATAATGTCTACTTCCTCGATCCCATTGTCCAATAATATTATCAGTTCTTTCACTCTGATCCACTGACTTTGTGTCGTGTCTTTTCTACATACACTCTGTCCCTTTCTTCTCTCTCTCAGGGAAGGGTTAGGCTTTGGAAGCTTCACGTTGCCAGGAAAGGGTTAAATCTGCCCAGGCCTGCAGTGGCCATGTGATTCTCTGCCCCAAGCTGCAGGGCTGTAGAGATGCAAAGCTGTGCTGATGGGGGAGGCTGGCAGATGTCCTTCTTTCCACCCCTCGGTCTCATTTAGGGTGGTTTAGCTCAGTCTCATTTAGGGTGGTTCAGCTCGGAGTTGCTAGGAAGCTGCAGGCTTGCTTTCTCTACTGCTAGTGGCTATTAAGCCGGGCCATGGCTTGGCCCCCTCTGCTGCGGCCCTGGGCACGTGGCCAGCATTGCCAAGCTGCAGCCTCCCCTCTTCCCTGCCAGCAGCCAGGGAAAAGGGGACTCAGCTGGCCCGGGCTGCTTCCCATGTGGGCAGTGGCTCCCGGAGGCCTGGCCTGGCCTGGCTGCCCAAGGGCAGTGGGGCCTGAACTGGGCCCTCCTCTCCTGCCCACGATGTTACCTGGTGACTGACTCAAAAGCAAGAGAGCGACCTGCAGGGAATCGGGTTTATATGGGTATTTCCTAAAGTTGCATTTGATGTTCTCAGTGGTCAAATCAGATGCTAATATCCCAAACTAGCCTTCTGATAGGTCCCTGTCCTTTCTAAAGCAATTCCAAGGTCCTGGCTGGGAAAAAGCACTCATCATTCCTCCATAACTAAAAACCTGTGCCAACCTATGACAAGAACCAAAGAACTAATTACGTTTCTTCGATTATGTGAAAGTATTGCCACCTTCTTACAGGGATACCTGGAACAGAAGTTCATGGGATTTTTTTCAAGTTGTTTTATTCTCTTCCCACCCTTGCTTAATAAGTGCATCACTGTGATCTCAGGTTCACTTGCTTATTCCTGCTGATGCCCAAATTCCATTCAGAGCTACAGCTTGTTGGGACACAAACCTTACTTCATAAAATTGATGTATTTTCTTGCTATAGATGATCTTGCCCTTTGCAGTTTTTAGAATGCATGTTTTCAGAGAGCTTGTCTTACTAAGAGGCTCAGGTTATTTTCACCAATAACTTTTCACATTACTTGTCACTTTAGTGAGCTTTGGAATATTTACAATTTTTTCTAGGAGGGGTCTTATATTACAGGTCATCGAAAAACTGTTGCAAAGCCCTCCTTTGAACTTGGAAGAGAGTTCTCTACTAAAAATTGTATTTTAGGATCTATCATGCACAACATTTATTTAATTTAATTAATAGTTCATTGGTATTTTTATAGTATTACTTTTAAACGTAAATAACATAGATTTACTTATAACTGCCAGACATCTCCAGTAAAGTGTTGCAGTTATAGCAGGCTCCAAAATTTGATTGTGTGTTTGGGAAATACAGAGCCTTGTCATAATACACATTTATTTTGCACAAAGGAAGTAGTTGATTTTCCCCCCCCCCCCCCCCTTTTTTCCCCTGACTGTGGTTAATTACTTAGGGGAAGGAAATCTTACACATGATATTTCTGGTGCTGGAGGTGAAATTTTATGAAACCTATAAACAGAGCTTTTCCCCCTCCAGCTGACCGAAATAACATCATTATGGAACACTTTCGTCAGGTTCTCAGAGGCTTATTCTGTGGTCTATTTACACAATCACATTGTGTTTACATGGCAAGGTTTTTGTAGTGGGGTCTGCAGGGTTGGCCTCTGTGACGGGAACAGGGGAGAAATGGAAAGGATGGAGCAGCAGTGAGGGACAGTTGTAGATTGAGCACAACCCCTGTTACCCATCCCTCTGCACTGCTTGGGGAATGGAGGGGATACAGGACTCAGAAATGAAGTGTAATTGAGCCTGGGAAGAATAAATTGAAAGTGAAACTCCTGGGGAGTCTGACCCCAGATAATCAGACCCCTTGGAGTTTCCTCGGGACTTGGCCTTGTGGCGACTTAATAGAGAGAGAGACAGCTTTGATCCAGTTGTCCAAAAAGCAATTTAATAATGCAAAAATAACAAACAATCAGGTGTCCACTGTATTGGAGCGAACTGGACCAAGGCAGTAACAAGGGGCCAAAGGCACAAGGCCAAAGAGCCCTGGGCCAGGCTCAGACAGGGGTACTTATGCACCCAGTGTGGGTGGGGAGTTAAGGTGGGGTCTGAGGGAAGAGTCCAATGGGGACAACAGTTAAGAATATTAAAATTCCTGCACCAAAAATTAACCTATGGTAATACAGAGAACAAGGAACCTTCTAGTACCATTTGCATACTTGAACATGTGGATAAGATTGTTGCTTATGGCATTTTGAATGGTGTTTCCCAAGGCATTTTTTCAGGGTTCTCTTGTTCCCTGGGGACCACCCTCTACATTAAAGCATTTTAAGTTTTGCTGCTGTTTCTCACTATCCTTTGTGTAATTGTCAGCAAATTAAATCACCTTTGCTCAAGCTGAGTCTCTTTTGTGGGTGATAGTAACCGATGAAACAATTTCTCTGTCCATATCTTGACCCATGAGCTTTTCATATTGTTCTCTACTTTTGTCAAACTGAGGTGGGGAAGTGAGGGAGTAACTGGGTGGACATCTGGAAGCCCTCTGGAAGTCTACTCACAATAACAATAAAGATTTGTGACACGAAATGTTAGCAGCCTAGCTTTCTTGAATTAGAACAAGAATATATTATTGTAAAGGTTTAATGATAATACTGCTCATATTTATGATGAAGAATATTGGATGAATCAAAATATTAAGAAAATACTAAGTTTTGCTTGGCAATAGTCATGGTGGATGATTTCTCTCCCTCCCCAGTTGTAGCACTGAGTTGATGCATTAAGTTTTATTCTATGACTTAATATAGTTTAAAAATATTTAGCTGTATTTTTAAAAGGTAATAGTTATAAGAGCTATTTATGCTTGTTTTAGTAATAGTTGTGTTTTGTGGCTTTTAATGCTTTTTCAAATACAATTCATGTTAGTTTAGCTGTAGAAGGAGTAAACTTTTGACACTTGATAATTTAATTTTTGAGGTTTTTTAAGGCATTTTAGCCTTGGTGTAAAACACCTACTCTTTTATGTTTTTTACTATAGGTGCATATTAATAATATTCTTCCTGTAATGAAAAATAAAAAAAAAAGAAGAAAGGAGGAAAAAGTATCAATATTAATGGAAGATCTTTGTAATTGTTTCTTGCTGCAAACTCCAGTCAGCAGATTTTGAAACAGCATGAGAAAGTAATGTTGATCATAAATTTCTGATAGTTTATTTTCATGTGTGACCAACATGAAAATTCTGCAGTTAAATTACATATGTTAAGATACTTTCTGCTGCCAAATTGTACAAATAATTTACAGTGAAAAAGACTGCTTTTATTGTTATTATTATGTGGATAGAGAGGAGCAGGAAGAAGACATCTCCAGGTCTCGACAAGGGGTTTGAGGAATGTGCAGTTGTGAAGATGTTTCCTGCTCCACAGAGCATGTTTTATATTTGTGTTTTCTTTAATACCATGTATGTTTGTGTCTCAGGTTGGAGATTTCTGTTCAAGTGCCCTCCTAGTGTGGGTTAGCAGAAGGATATGTCTTATTGTGGCTTTAGTTTCATATACTGTGGAGACTTTTCTTCTCTTGTGCTAGTTGAAGGGCAGAAAATTAGGAATCAAATTAGCTTTTACATAATGTTTTCTTATTTTTATATTTTTATAAGAACTGAAAGTTTTTAATTGAAAAACAGGTTATTGGGTCCTGGAACCTCTGGCAGTGGTTGTTTTCTATTTTTTCATTTCAAAGTAATGAAATAGCCTAGGATCAATTAATCTGTCCTTCTGGGTAGATAAGGTGAGCACTGGCTGAAGTGAAACTCGATGTTGTGTACTAATAATGAGAATTTCTTTTTCTCTGCTTGCAACTAACTATGCTGGGATGCCTCAGAAATTCCCATGCTGGAGGCTGCTGGCAGGCACAGGTGCATGGTCATGGTGTTCTCAAGCTGGCAGCAGGTTTGCTGCAAATCTGTCAGCCTCAGGGTAGCTTTGTGGTACTGCAGGATCTGGATGTGAGGACATGGGGGACTGGTGCATCCCAACATGCAGCTGAGATGAGATCATGTGGACTGGATTCCAAAGAATTTGGGAGGCCTGAACAAGACAGTAGCATTGTGTCACTGCATGGATGAGTAACCAAATAATCTTAATAATCTAGGTTAATGACAGTCTTCTGTATTCTTCAACTAGTTTGGTTTGTAACAGGCAGGGATTGAGGAGGAGGAGGAGGAGGAGGAGGAGGAGGAGGAGGAGGAGAAAATTCAGATGAAGATCCTTGGAATTTGGTATTCAATGGTGCATTTTTTTCAGACACTCTCATTTCCATATAAAAATTAAGAATGAAGTTTAATCTTTAAGAGAAACAAATCATAGCTGCAGATTTGGCTGTGAACTGCTTGAGTTACAAAGCTCTAGTAAGAAAATTGTCTATGTCTCTTAATAATAAGTTGTGCATAAGAAAGGGTTTTCTCTATCAATTTAATGTTTCAAAAACATAGCAGACTTGACTCTGTGACACAGAGGGCAGAAATTACATCCATAAGTTCAGTGCTGAGTTCTGAGATACCAGCTCTATGTAATGGCAAGGCTCTGTTTTAATTTTTGCCAGTTAGTAAGCAGTAATTACTGAAGAGTGAAAAGTTGATGTCCAGTTTCTGTTGGAACTGGGCTTCTTTCCTCACACAGTTGGTAAATGTAAGTTCAATTTGGTATTGCTTTTCTCAGAGGAAAGTCAAAGCATTGTCCTGTTACAACAGAGGTGATTATAGCTGGCCCTGTTAAAGCTAAATTTTTCTCTTTTCGGAAGTAATAATTTGTAGTAGTACATACAGCTAAGTTGCTTGAATAAAATCATGAAAGACAAAAGTAAATGTAAGAATTGCAATGTCAGTCATCTTATGTTATAATTAATGCTAAGCTATCAGATCATGTTGTAACTGTGTCCTAGGTTACAATGTAAGAAGTGCCCAAAGTATGTATTCTATCACCATCTGCATGAGCTGTTGAAACTAGGTTGGGCAGTGTTTCCCTTGCCCCCTGCCTCCAGACTATCTTCTGTCAATGGCCCATCAATGCCCTGCTGCAGGACTCATAATAGCTCCCTCCAGGAGCTATCTCTGTTTAATGGGCAATCAAGGACCCATTGCAAGATTCATAGTATGATATCAGCCCATTGTGAGATGCTTCGCCTGGGGGAGGAGCCAAGCATTCCCACCTGGATATAATCTGGGATTTGGGACAGCACAGGCAGCCTTATTGGATTCCCGAAGGACAAGAGCTGCCAGACCTTTCTGTGGGAACACTGCTTCAATGAGACCACTTCATCTGGACTGCTATCACCACCACAGGGTATCAGGTTGTATTCTGACTCTGTCAGTGATCTTTTATAATATTGCATTTATTTTATTTTACCTTTTTTCCCCCTTCTATTAAATTCCTTTTTCTAACTTGGAGTCTCTCACTGGTTTGGCTTTCAAGCCAGCACAAACTGAAATGGCTTTAAGTGAGTAACTGAGGGGCTCATGCCATTCTTTCAAAGTGGCCCTGCTAGCAGCACAGTAATTTTTTGAAAATAGTCTGCTTGAATTAAGAGTCTTCTGTTAATAATTACTGAAAAGAACTCATGGTGAGTGCTATTGACCTTGAGTTTCTTACAGTTCTCTTTATATAAACTCCTCAAAGGCAGCATTTCTGGAAATTTTGCTAGAGGTTAACAGCTGAGTTGTGTAATTGACTTTATGTATAATCTACCTTCTGGCATGTTTGCTTTTAATGGTAAGCTGACTTGATGGTTAACACTAGAATATCACTGCAGTTAAGAGTTACAGTTAATATCTAAGAGATTTGTGTAACTTCTTTTAACTCCTGCTTTCCTTTTATATAAATATAAGCAGTATAAAAATGAACATAAAGTATTCTTATGGGAATAGTTGTTACGAGAGTGTCCATTATGAATTAATCATGTGCTGTCACAAGAATATTACATAAGATATTATTTTCCAGTTTGTGTATTTATGTCTTCAAAATATTTTCAAAGTTAAAGTGAGTAGCATTTGACTAAATAATACTCTATTTTCTTGGAACAGTAAGTGTACTGTTTATAATAATTTCAATTAAAAAGTACTGATAATGCTTGTTGACTAGAGGTCTGTACCACTTCGTTAGGAGTTGGGAGTTTTACAGACTGCCTCCCATTTCCCCCTTGTTTTTATAGCTGTATCAATTATATACGTTTATTTTAATAACTTCTGTACAAGAAAGATTTCTTAGAAGCTAGGAAATACAGGCATCCTTACCCCAAGCTATTATTTCCACATATTCACATTCTAGTCTAATTTCAACTAAATGCAGACAAAGTGATGCAGCATTAATTGGCTCTCTTCTGTGGGCTGTGTTGTGTAATAGGATCATTAAAGCTGGAAGGACCCTCTGGAGGTCATATTGTTTATCTTCCTTCCAAGTTAGAGCAGGAACTTTCTCAGGTGCGTTTTGTGTTTCTCTAATAGCTGAAGCTCCATAACCTGTGGCTGTAGGCAGACTGTTTGTGCACTTAGTCCCTCTCCAGCAAGGGATTTCCTTTGCTGCATCTTGTTTCATTTTCTTACTGCTCATCTGTGATGAGAGTCTGGCTCTACATCCTCCTTGACTTCTCTGCTATGTAGGTTAGTTCTCCCATATACTTGTACGTCCATGTGCTGTATCCCACTAGCCACCTGTGTCACCCTCTGCAGAACTTTATCCTTGTTTATCTTTGTGTGGGACTTGGATAAATTCACATTTTTGCAGAAAGGAAGCTTAGTCAATATGATATAACTCAGGCAACCAGGAGAGAGTGAGGAATAAGCATGAATTTTCTCATGTTGGTCTGGAAACAGTATAAAAAATTGTGCTTCATCCCTGTCTACATATGATGACTATAAATTAACAAAACTTTTGATGTGTAACTTCTGATTCTAATTAGCCCAGAACTTTCCCAGGATGGTAGGAATGTGAATATACCAGATTAACTGCAACTATCTTAGCTTCTTTGGCTCTGACTTCTGAAAGCAGGCAAAACCAGGTATTACAAATGGCTCTAAAATTACTTAGAAGGAAATATTTGCCCTCTTCATAGCCATAGTGGCAGTGTATTATTCTTGATGTTTTAAATCAACATCTGTTTCTCAAGTAAACTACTGAAAAAAATGGAGTCCAAAAATTGCCATAAAAGAGAAATCTTAAACTTCCCAGTTTGTTTGTTAGGTCTTAAATTTGTGCTTATTTTGGTAAATGTTATGTATATAAGCCCTTCTGTGAAATAGTTTTTCTGAATACTATCTTGCTTGTGCAGTGAATGCGGGATTAAGACACAATGAGTTGAGTGCTGTCAAAATAGCCATTATCACCAGCTGACTTGTCAAGCAGTGAAGTGTTTTGAGCCTACGTATGCCACTTGGTTTTGACAGCGGAGTTGCACACCTTTTCTCCTTTGTGACAGATTTGAGAGCAAACACTGTATATGTGAACATAGTAAGGCCTACAGTATTCTGCATTTGGTGAACCAACAATGTCTTGGACTTTGACTTGCAACAGCTGTGCATCTAACTTATTCAAACATTTTCTTTAGTTTTGTCACCTGGAACAACACAGCCAACTGCTTTGTAACAGTTGTTTGAACAACAGATGTTTACAGATCTTATGAATTGCCCTGTGAACTCATTTGAGGCTCTTCTACTTGTATCAGCTGAAGATCCTGAAAAGTCTGGACTCTCTAAGACTTGTTGCACTTATAAAATTAAGCAGATGGAGATTTTAATTTTTTCTTTTTTGCAATTGTGAAATGTGCAATGTATTTATCATCTCCAGGCAAAGAACTTAAAACTAGGATTTCTTAAAACTAGGATTTTTCTTCTAATTTGAAAGAAGGAGGTGCACAATGAATGTAAAGTTTCACTGGTGTATATTTGAAGTGTAGGCATCTTCAGTAGGATTTTGGTAATTAACCTGTTTTAGCTACTTGGATCTTGGTATTGTGTGATGATATTAAGTTTAGGAGTAAAATGCTGAAGTTTCCTTGGGCATATCTCAGCTGTATTGGTTTTAGTGGATTTATGCAAAAAAAAAAAAAAAAAAAAAAAAAAAAAAGGTAAGAAGAAGTAGATAGATATACAAATAAGCATTTTGGTAAGTAGCATTTAGTTTCTTATAACAGGAGGGATGCATGATCATGCTTGAAAATGTGGAGTGAAAAATTGAGAAAAATAGATTCTTACAGTGAGAATAAGTACAGAGAAGACTTGCCCAACAGAACAGGAATAGCTTTAATAGTTCTAAAATACTTGTGGACAAAACTAAGTCAAAACAAACTTGCAAACATTTAAATTCTTTTGCCTTCTTACATTTAGTACTAGGTGTTGTCTGGTTTCTGTAAAAACATATATTTTCTTCTTACTAGTTGCTAGGTCTTTTTTTAAATCAAGATTTAGACCTGTAATGATGGACTAAAGCAGAGTGATGCAGAGAACATATATGAAACATTACTTCAGGGCTACAGTAATGAGAAACTGCCCCTCTCCAAAAACTATGAGCAAAATAATTTATCCTAAATGATAACTGCCTCCTTGGGTTATTGCAGCTCTGAATGAGATAACAAATGGGTTCCCCTCATCTAGCAAAACAGTAAGGTTATTTCTGCTTCAGCCAACAACTCTGAACTGAGCAAAATGTGTTTCTTGGCAGCCCTCATGGACCATTCTCAATCTAGCTGTTCAAGTGGGGGTGATGGTTTCTGTTATCTCACTTGCTTTCAATTGCCTTGATCACTTGATTTTCATACTGTGCTGTTTCTGTGTCAAAATGTGACATCCCCAAATCCATCAACTGCCTTTCCTGAGGAAATGTCAGCTGCTTATTTCAGATTATGATAATATTCAAATCCTGTGTCCAGCTTTGAGTCCCTCACAACAAGAAGGTCACTGAGGTGCTGGAGCATGTCCAGAGGAAGGAAATTTCTCTGGGAGCTTTTGAAAGAGTCTGGAACACAAGTTTGATGAGAGGGATTGTTTAGTCTGATTAAAAGGAGGCTGGGAAGGCCTTATTGCTCTACAATCACCTGGAAGGAGAGTGTTGGTTGCTTGTCCCATGAAAAAGTGATGGGACAAGAAGAAACGGCCTCAGGTACTGCTGGGGAGTTTTATATTGGATAATAAGGGAAATTTCTTTATGGAGGGCATGTCAAACAGTGGAACAGGCTGCCCCAGGAAGTGCTTAAGTCAACACCCTGAAAGTATCCAAAAGATGTGGACATGTCGCACTTAGGCACATGGTGTAGTGTTATGGATTGGGCAGTGCTGGGTTAGTGGTTGGTCTCAATGATCTTAAAGGCCTTTTCCAACTTTGAGTTTTCTATGATTCTCTAATGGAATCAGTGTCACCTTTCTTCTCAATGTTCCCAGAGAAGTTTTTGCTCTACGGGGCAGGGAGTGACAGCTAGGTAATAGCTGAGTTTATAGAAGCTGTCAGATAACTAGTGGATTGAATAGTTTGACTGTAAAGAAGTGAGAACTACTTCACTCTGGCAGGAAGTGAGGGGGCATAAGACCAGGCAAACCTTCAGTGTCCAACTTGAGTATTTTCCATATTTTCTTAGTTAGCCAGGATAATCTTTGATCATCCTTCTGCTGGTGAGAGTTTGTTGCCTGTATTGTGGTTTTATTTTTTATTAAAATTTATATTAGAATACAGGGAAGATACTGGGGCAGTGTTGTCCACTCATCCATGAATGACCTCAGTCACTGACTTTAGTTGAGTGTGTCATGGCAGAAGGTCCAGGCTGGGCCTTGGAAGTGTCAAAGACCACTGGTATTACTCCTCCTTAATTAACTGGATGAACACCATGTACATTACTGGGGTAGTGTTGTAGTCACCCCAGGCCCAATCTAGATAAAAGTTATGTATTTTAACAGCATAACTGTTGGGGAGATGGCCAATTTCCAGTTAAAATTTCATACATTTTGCATAAATGGATAGAGCAAATGCCCTTTAGCTGTGTGCTGTGGCTGGGATTGCTACTCCAGTGCATGTTAATCACAGTGATTCAGGCAAGGACACTACGTTCTCACTGCTTACTCTTCATTGTATCCCTAAAATGGGTAGTATATTTTGAAGTGCTTTTATATGATATGGGAAATCTGCACAAAGCAGAGGACACAATTTGCATGTTTATGCATTCATCAATAAAATAACCACAATCTCTTTATTTTTAAGAGGTGTTTAACATACCAAGCTACCTCCCAATAATCAGAGTAAAAATCTGATGATTACAATGAAAGAAAAAGAAACAATGAAACAGAAGGCTGATTGTAAAAACTCTTCTGTTTAAATCCTGAGCTTGTGGGCAAGCCACTGGTGTATTTTCATGAGTCTCCAGCAGAGAATCTCCAGTTCTATTACAGCTGTACCCTGCCACGGAGCACTAGATGAACCTCAAATGATCATGTTTTAAAGAAATTTTTTAAAAACTGCATACGCCCAAAACAATTCTTTTACTGCAGGCAAATCATGACATGTTCTGCAGACTAGACCATTACATTTCAAATAGAAGATCACGACTTTCATTTTTAACTTGCTCAAAATGTACTCAGCTATGTCCAAATCTTGAAGGTAAAATTACTCATCTCTGATCTGTGTTGAATACAAGACCTTTGGTAGCATTACTTTTGTTTACAGTAAATTTAGCTTACTGGATGATTTGGAAAAAATCCTATTCACACTGAAATCCAAAAATAAAAAACAAAACAAACAAACCCACAAGACCATTTGCTTAAACACAGGGGGTTCACACCCTTCAGTTTTGATCTGATTGCTCAAGGATAAAATAATGAGGTTTGCTTAGAGTAAAACCAGCAGCATATTCAGCAGAACTTAATAAAGTACTGGCCTCTAGGCTTCCCCTGGCACCATTTATGTGAATTTTTAGAGTCTGCCTCTTTACGTGGACCTCAACCATGCCCATACTCATCCCTTTGTCAATGAGATATACCGAAGTAGTGCTTCTTGAAGTTCTATTGCAAAGTCAGTGACTTTCATTTTCCAGAATTAATTGTGACTAAGCACCCTTCCCTGTAAAATATAAGGTTTTAATTTTTGCATTCTTTTTTCTTCTGGTGATATGAACTCACAAAACTTCTCTGCTGACAATAACCACAGCAGGATTGTTACATGAAACAACACCTAAACCCATACTAGAATATGTGTCTCTTTCTATGTATATGTTATAGGATGTATATAAAAAGTTTTTTAAATAACCATATTTGTTTAGAAGTGGAGGAGACTATTTTATTATTTAGGGCATCCTCCAAAATACTGATGCCTGCCAGCCAAGGTGAGATTTGAAACTTCATCTCAGGTAGCTAATAAAAGGAAGACAAACACTAAAACGGCAAGATTTTATCTTTCCACTGAAAGGTGCAGTTCTACATGAGTCAAAGTAAGCTTCAGTAAATCTTTTCCACCAAAAAAGTCTAAACCAAACATTTCATTTCCTAACAGGTGGTGGTCCAGTATTCACCACGTTAAAGATTCATCCCAGCACTATTTCTTCCAGGCTCTACTCCTCAGCCACCACCTTGTAGTACAATGTCTCAGCCATGACAAAAGATCAGTGCATTCATTTATTTGGCTTATTAGCTCCAGCTGAATTACCCACATAACAAATCTGTCAAGGACAGTCTTTTACAACTTCACAGTTGTAACAAGTCCAGCAGCTCCCAACAAGATGCCAAAGGTGCTTGACATCCCCATCCCTCTGCTGAAGAGAGGGTGGATGCCAGCCTACATGGCTGCTCCTGGGAGTGTAGCTCATCTGGTTTCAATAAAAATGAGCCAGGATAGAACAGATGTCTCAGTTAAAACTCAAAAATCTAATGGATTTTGACTTGCCGTAGCCTGCTGATGTCTCAGTCAGAAACCTGCTGGGAATTTTAGGCAGGTATCCAATCATTACAGAAATGAACAAGTCCCCCAGGTTATAGAACTGGTTTAATTGCTAAAAGAGAAAAAGAACGGAGGTCACAGGGAAATAAAGTCTCAATAAAATATGCCATAGTTTCACTTAAAACCACACAAAGTATTTTGTGCATTATCTTTTCATAGGGAAATGGATGTGTTATTTCTACAGTTTCTTGCCCAGGAACTTGTTCAGAGTAATACTGACTTTTTAATGAAATCTCTGAGGAAGTAGCTGTAAATGCAGTGTGAGAAGCTTGTGGGACCTTCCTGAAGGGAAGATGCAAGGGAGAGGATTGTTAACCCTACTGGAGTTGGTTGTACTCTTTGTAGGTTTTCTACTGATCAGCTTTCAAACTCTGCAGTGAATTATTTCACAAAGTTTTATTCAAATCAGTTTAGCTATTCTCAAGAGTGAAATAAGGAAAAAAATGGCTGTCAAAGAAAAAGAAAACCAGGCAACTTTTGGCTGAGAACTCTTGGAGCAAAGACTACAATTGCTGTCAGCATGGTGACCACACCAGAGGTGTGTTGTTCTCAAAAATTATATATATATATATATATATATATATAT
>JANEHK010000022.1:12102961-12166148 GCA_025960845.1 Tachycineta bicolor | reverse complement strand
AAGATGCTGGAATCTCTCTCTCAGGAGTGATTTCTTCATACTTTACCAGTGAAGTCCTGTTAAGGATGCTGTTTCACAATGACCTTATCAGGTCCTGGTGTTTCTGATGCTTAAGTTTGGGTGCCAAAACTGAAAACAGTTTTCTTGCATTTGGAGCCGTCAAATGTGTCTATGTGTCACCTGTCCCACAATATGAGAGTGTGGAGAAATTTCCTGTCTTGATTCACGTGGAGACAAGGACTAAGTTGTCTGGGGAGAGTGAAGATAAAGATTGGAGGTGGGTCAGAGCAGTGTAGATTCAGTGTGGATCCAGTGCAATCCACAGGAACCAGAGAGAATAGCTGGCTGGGGGAAGCAGCAGTGTCTGTGACAAGGGGGTGTGAGCATGGAGGGTGCTGTTAGTGCTCTGTGGAATGAGGCAGCATGTGGGAAAGGGCAAGGAACTGGGAAGTGGTTCAGGAAAACTTAAAAATCCTGGGTTACACCATGGGTAGATCTAATTAAGGATTTACAGCATTTACAGCCAGGGAAGAGCAATGATGCCAGAGAGGAGACAGTGAGTTGCAGGGGAAGGGGAACCACTTGTGGTGACTCCACCACATACACAAAAAAGAATGAATTAATGGTTTGCAGGTTCTGTCGATGCTTTAAATTTAGATTATGTGTGTTGCTGTTTTAACTTAACATTTTTGTTTATTTTTGTGCAGGGGTATCAGTCTACCCAAAAAAAAAAAAAAAAAAAAAAAAAAAAAAAAAAAAAAAAAAAAAAAGCCGGCTTGAATTCTGTTTTAACTGAATATGTAGGGCTGGAATCTGCAGCGTTTTGAGAACTGATTGACAGCTGAATGATTTGGGAATTTATTGACAAATGAATGAGGCACTTTGTCTGTGAGTGTGTGTGTGTGTGGGGCCAGTCAGCACTAGCAGAGTGACGAGAGCTGGGAGCTGTGATGGATACCTCCTTTTCATTCCCCTCTGCTGCCATGGCTCTGTGAGCATCCTATCTTTCCCATGCAGGGAGTTGCTTTTTTTTTTTTTTTTTTTTTTTTGGTTTGGTTTGTTTGTTTGTTTGTAAGTCAAGCTTCTTAAAGTTGATTGCAGCTCAGCATCAGTAAAATGAGCCTGTGCAGTGTGTGGCACTGGATAGCATCTCTTCAGGACAGCTAGAAATTCTAGAAGAGGAAGGAGAAAAATACAGGTGAATAGAGTTCCCCATTAGCAGCCATTAAGGCTTGCTAATGGGTAAGTTATTCTTGTCTGGGTGCAAACGTTGACTGCCTTTTGTTTTGTTTGTGTGTGCCATTTGTTAATGAGAATTTCTGGAAATTTATTTTTAGAACAAAAATACTTGCAGTGTATCCTCCATTGCTCTAATTGGAAATGTCCTTAAACAAAAAATGAAGGCCTTTTAAAATGTCAATCTTCAATTTCTTTTAAATATGAACTTCCAGATGTTTATTATGAGAATGGTAAATAAGAATTAAGTTCCCATTAGAATGAAATCAGTTTTCTGGGAAGCACCATAGCAATCAAATTATCAAAGATGTACATATGTACATTTTTCATTAAAACAGAGGTATTCCTTTGCCTTCTGTCTGTCACCACTGCAGAAGTAACTTGGTGGTGTTAGTCTAAATGAGAAAGTGAACTTCATCAAACTGGAAATAAAACTTTTAAATATTAGAAATGATAAAGTATTTAAGAGAAGCTTTTCGGGATGTGAGCGGTTCTGTGGTGGGGCACGACTCTCTTGGGTTTGTGGTGAAACAGGAAAGTTTCAAAGATCTGTGTGCTTTGAAAGGCCTGGTGAATGGAGAGAGCGACTACTTTTTTTTGTGCTCTCCCCTCTCTTTCTTTCCTGAGTCACCCATGCCAGAGCTAGGGAGAAACGGTGTCTCTGATATATGTCAAGAAATATATCCTCTGTCTTTTCCATTAGTTTTGCATCTGAGAAGGTTCTGCTGTTTTTCTTGTTACTTTTTCTCTTGTAATATCTCTTGACTGAGAATGAGTTCAATCAACAGAATCAGATGATAAACAAAATCATACTAGCACCTTTGCTTTTGAAGAAGGAAAATGTAAGATGTAATGTAATGTAATTGATTTTTTTTTTAAACTGAGCTTGATAGAGGTTTCTAAAGTGTGAATTGACTTGAAGATTTAAGCCTCTGTGTTCTGTACACTGTAGCCCTTAGTCTTGAACATGGGGATTTAGAAAGAAAGAGTTAAAAAATAAATTGAGAATTTACGTGGGAATTACCGTCAGAAATTGCTGACCATGACCAGAACGTTGATGAGACTTTGAGAAATGGAGTCTTAAGGAGGGGGAAGAAAAGAGGGGATGACAGGTAAAAAGTCAGAGAGTAGCAGAAATGATAATTCTAAGAAAGAAAAAGCAACTTGAAGGCAAAGAAGTTAACAAGGCTGAGACCAGGTGGTAAACAGGGAGGCTGCTGAGAGAGGGAGAGCATGAGAAGGTGGTTTGTTTTTTCACTCAGTCTAGTGGAGCTCTGTACAAACAGGCTTCTGCAGGTATGCTCAGTTCTGACAGTATAGCGATTCATTCTGAATGAAAAAATGGCAAAATAAAGGATTGGCAAGATGTACACTGATCTTTTCTCCTTCTCATTCTTATCGCTCCTATAAAACTTCCCAAACAACCTAACACAAAAAACTTTCTAACCATTCTGCCAGGTAATAGTTTGGGCCAACTTCATATGATGAGAATATAACTTCATTACTTCTTTGTTTAACAGCTGAAGTAATAGTAAAATCCCTGAGCAGTTTGATAGATTGTCTAGTCTTTATTTTTTAACATTTCTCTTTCTGAAAGCCTTTTAGAGTTCAACTCTGTCCTGACACTCTCCCTTGTCAGTCTTGCACATAAACCAGTTAAGCAAAGCAAGTGACATATCTGAATTTTAAGTCCCTGTGCTCCAAAACGGCTGTGCATAATCAGTTTCATATACTCCTTTGTTAAAAATTACTCTATAATATTGGCTTTCACATTTGTCTTTACATGTTGTTATTGGCTGCAAGTATAACACAATTTATAACCCCTTTTAGCTGCTTGCTAATATAACCCAATTTCTGATTTTAAATATGCACTGTATAGCCCACTGAAATAGTAATGTCATGAATCTATTATGTTAATGTATACACCTTATGGCTTATAGAAATAATAGTGTGATGAATGTATTGTACTGTACGCTTTAGCAAAATATAAAATGTTAAAATACTTTTATGTAACTGAAAGAACTGTGTAAAACACATCTGCTGACTGACCTCTCCAAGTGATAAAATAACTGTACAAACCAGAACACTGGAGAAGAATTAGAGATGAACTTGTTAACTATTCATTATTAGGGAAGTGTGAAACAACAGGATGAAGCCCCAAGAAGGAGTAATGTATATTGACCTGATCTGCAGGATATCATGTAGATAAGTCAGAGCGGAATACCAAAACAAAGGAAAGTTTCTACAACATCAAAAGCTACCAAGAATGTTTGAAAAATGTGTGAAACTTATGCATATGTATGTATCTTAATAAGCTAACAGTATATAGATAACACTGTCTTAATGTATGAGTGTGTTCATTGGCTGATAGCCTGGAGCACCCCTGGAACATCTGCACATTGCTCTTCTTTATTTCCTTATTAAACTTTTGAAAAATATTCTAAGAGTGAACTTTTATTTTTCACAACAAAGAAAATGCATGCAACACCTAATTTAAAAGAGGTGTGTAAGTGGATGACCATAGGAAAAGATAGAGTATAAGAACTGACACTTTGGTATGTCAAGTGCCTCTCTTTGGCACAAAGGCGGAAATCACAAAATCACAAATAGGAGGAATAGAACCAAACATAACAGGACTAGATGACCGATACAAAAAAGATTATACCTATGTATCTATTCCTATGTATTGATATTTTGTATGTACATTGACAGAACTAACATGAGAAATATTGCTGTAAAAAACCATAAGAAATAAAGGAAGGCAAAAGAAAAAAGGCAAAATAACTGAAAAGGGGACAAAATACAAACCAAGCATGTCAAAATAAGCAGCAGCAAAAATAGACTTTTGAAATTGTAACAAGTTTATATGAGAAAGGTTTCAAGAGAGATTTCAATGACTGGGGAAAAATATTGCAAAAACCATGTCATGAAAATCACCTAGAAAACAAGGGATGCTTGCTTTATTAGGAGGAATGTGCCAAAAGTAAGTACAGCGTCCTTTCTCTGCCAGAGTAACACTTCCACCAAGTGCTCTACTATGGAGCTGCTCATCTCCCAGAGTAAAGGAGGTGACAAGAAGGTAAACCAGGCCACACAACTGTAGTGAAGAGCAGTTTCAAAATCTAGGGAAACAATAGTAACCTACATATTCATCATTCCTAATGAGTGGTTGTATTCTCTATTTTTAAATTTCATTATTATTGTCATAGTTCCTTTCTTAGGTGTAGAATTATTCAAAAGACATGAGAATGATGGAAATGTTCATTGGTATTCAGTTCTTCAGAAAAGCTCTTTACTGTGAAAACTTGAAATGCATTATTGTTGGCAGCTTAACTCATCGGTCATATGGTGAATATAGATGCTAATGAACTGGATAATGCTAATATCAGGGGATGGATTAATGAATAGATTTAAAAATAAAATTTATATGGCTAGAATTGCTCTAAACAGAACCAGTTGCTGCCATTTTGTAAAATATTCATTGCAGAGGAGAGGACAATTTTAAAGGACTAGTAAGTAGTTAAATTTGCAAAATTCAGTTCTCTTCCCATTATGTGTTTGCTCTTCTTACCCTTTGTTGTCTTAATTGGTTCCTGCTTAGAGCATTCTTTTAACGTGTGCAGGTCCAAATTGCATTGCCATGTAAATATATGCCATGCCATATACCATGTAAATATAAATATACTTGCTTACATCTTCTCCCCAAAAAGGACCCCACTGAACTGAAGTAATTTCCCATAAGCCAAACATTTTTCAGGTATTGTTTCTTTAATGTTTTTTCTTCTGTGTTTCAGAGTCAAGGAAGTTAGTTTACATCTCTCTGTGACAATGCCTCAAAGTACACTCTAGCCAGTAGTTAGAAACTGACTGGAGCCCAGGCTCCTAGGATTGTATCCCTCTCTCAGGGAGTTCGCCCCTGAGCAGATAAATTTGTGATAGATACAGTAATTGCAAAACCAGAAAAATATGGTGGATCTTCAGATATTTTTTTCTAGAATAGTGTTTCAGGACTGGAATGCAATGGATTGACCACTAGTGAAAGCGAAACTGGTCTACAGGTATCTTAATATACAGCACTTAGAATTCAGTGTCATCCGTTACATCCAGGCAGGTCAGACACCGTGTCAAGTTCTTGGGGACAGTAATAAGGAGGTCTGTGCCTGTGTCCATAAATCATACGAGTTCTCACACAAAAACCTCTGAAAATATGTTGGCATATCTGCTGCCACTGAAATACAAACTGAGAGGCAGGGATGGATTAGTACATTTTGGATGGTTCATTTTATTGATGTATTCTTGGGGCAGCCTGTGATATTTCATTTGTATTTGTTAAATTCTCAGTTTCTGAAAGTATTTACTTCTGTTATGTGATTGTGCTGGGGAATGTCTTGCATATATAAAATAACACTAATGTAAATTCATCTCTGTTTGGACATGCATTCTGGAAATTAAGGTTAAGCTATTTTGTCTGGGTGAATATTTGTAAATGTTTAGCATTTTTAATTTAAAGAGTTTTCTCTGCTTGAAAATGTATTATGCAAATTGAGGCCTGGGTGGCACACTGCCTTGGGGAAAAAGGGTTTTTAGTCTTCATTGTTGAAAACCAAGAACTTTTATTTTAGAGCTTCATGCCTTGCTGCTTTTGTCAGGGGAAGTTGATGAAAAATTGCAATGCTGTCTAGTCTTTTCTGAACTTGAGGTAAAGAGGAACAATAGGCCAAAAAGAAAAGTAAGAAAATGCTATTTGGAGATGCCTATTTCTGCTTTGTGTCTGCTCACTCTCAAGTGTGCTGCCTGAGTAACCTTTACCTAGGGAAAATACTGCAATTTGGTCTCCAAGCATGCTGCATCAAGGGGGACTCTTTGATGGGCATCTCAAAAGGCGGAGTTTATGTTCCATGTAAGTTTCAAGCCTTTTTTTTCTGAGCAAAAGCATGTGAATTCTTCTGCATCTCCCTTAGCTTTTTTTTGGGATGTAAGAAGTCAAGTGTGTGGATTGAATTATTTTCAGGAGAAAAGCATCATGATGTCTGCTTGATTTAAAAGAGACAATGCATTACTCTATTTTAAAAACAAGGGGCTACACTACCTACGGCCCTTTTCCTTCAACAGAGGGACTAGCATCCTATTGAGGCAGATATTTTGTCTTTATATTCAGTTAACATCAGTAATAGTTCTGATGTGGCTCTGTACAACACAAGAGAGAAAAGGAAAAAATACCCAAAAAAACCCTCACTAGAGTTAAAAAGCAGTGAGCTGTATAAAAGATAAGAACTTCTGGTGTCTAAATAGAGTAATATGAATATGTTAAAACACAGTACTGTAGGCACTGCGTTTAAAAGAATAATTTCAGTTTGATGAAGAAAACTACAGTTAAATCAGCCTTCTCCTGAATTTTCTGGCTGTAATTTTCTTCTAGTATAAACCTGCCTTTCTGGTTTACGAAGTTACAGTGCTAACATGTAAAGCAAGATATTATGACTCACTGAAGCAATTCTTTGTTCTCTCTTGGAAGCATTGCTGATTGTATTTTCAAATGTAATTGGGTTTACCCCTAAGAATGCCAACCTTATGCAAATCTGAGCTTATTGCAAGGCAGATTATGTAGTTTTTGCAATGCCGTATGATGAGAACGTAATTCTGTTAACATCTTTGATAGTTTTGGCTTCCAGCTTTGCTGAACTTTGGTGTAATTTTATCAGGAGAAATAAGATGGCTTCTCTTAGTTTGCAAAACTTTGAGCAAATGTAGTTAAAATATATTTTAGGTTGGAGAAGTAGTTACTAATGGATTCATCAGCAAAGCTTCTTACTTGACTGGACTTGAAGATGCAGATTACTTTCATGAAACCATGAAATTATGTGGCTAGAAATGAGAACTTCAATTGAAATGAGTCTGCAGTTGTTTCACCAAGGGTCAGTGTTTTACCTAGGCAGTGCTCCCTAGTGCTGGGAAAATACGAGGTTAAGGAAGGTGAGGTTTGAAGAGTGTGAGGAGAGGTCCTGGCTCACATGCTGGCAGTTCCCTTGCAAAGCACTTCTTTGTGTTCAGCAGGCTTTGCTGAAAGACATGAAACGGATTGGCAAAGAGGGCTGTGGAGACTACAACATGCTGTCTGTTTTGGTTGAGGGTAACCAAAGCACTGAGCATCTTGCTGCTGTAGAGCGGTGAGCCCCAGCCATTGTAAGCTGAATGGATTTACTCAGTCTTTCCTCACCGTCAGACCACCTGTTTCTGCAGGACCTGCAATTATTGAAGTGTTAACTGAGCTGCATCAAAAGAGGATGAATTAACAGGCATTTATGTTTTCTCTCTGCCTTCTCTGTAGAAGTAAAAAACAGTTAAAAAGCCTTTTATCTCTGAAAGGAAAGAAAGGGGACTTTAATTTTAACCAAACCAGGTCTGAAATGTGCATGTTTCTTGGAGATAACAAACAAGCTTTGGGGTCCATGGAAGGAAAGCTGTCCCAGAAACTCCTTGTGCAGTCCTAAACTGAATGAAGCAGAAAACTTCCAGCCAAGAAGGGTAGTTGCATTCTAAACTGGTGCAGAGTCATGTAAGTTGAACTCCTGTAAGGCTAAAGCTTCTTTGATTATTCCCAGGATTGTTCTATTGTAAGATGCCTGAATAGGAAATTGACAGCTTCATATTGCTGCCTCAATCAGTATTTCTTAGTGCTGTTAATAAAACCAGCTGATGCTGTGAATAATGTTACTGATCAGACAAAGAGTGAAAAGCTCATTAAAAGCCAACAGATTTGAACTTTACACAATCACAGAACTTGAGCAAGGGTTAGGTGGGCACTACTTGAGGTGTCCTGTGAGCCATGGTGCAAGCAACCCTTTTTATTCCTTCTTGCAAGGGTTTACTGACCTCACTGTGGTTAACCGTGTCAAAAACCATCGACTCTGAGTGGCTGATGTTGAAGATCCTTTAGTCTAAAATGTTCTCTGAATGTTTATTGCCCAGCTGGAACTGTTGCCATAATTTATCTGCATGGGTCATTAGGAGTTAGGGCTGCTTGCTTGTTTTGAGCTTGTCTGTTTCTAAAGATGCCTGTCCAGTCCTAGGTTCCCAAGGCATTGTTGTACTGTTTCAATGATGATGAAAATAGTTAACAATGCTGAAGGTAATTTGCCTTATACAACACAGAATCATGGAACATGCCAGTTGGAAGGTGCTCATCAGGATTATCAAGTCTAATATATAAGTGATGAGATAAAGATAGCTATTTCAGTGGGATGTCTCCTCTGCTCCTTTTGAATGACAGCTAATTTAAAAATAAAATGAGCAAGTACAGTTACTACTGCAGTCTTAAGTCCTTACTGTGTAGTAATCAAACCTGTGTTTTTAGTATTTTTTAAGGTGTGTTTTGTTTTGTTATGTCTTTTTTTTCTGCAGTGCTCCTGATAGTCACTCTACAGCTTGTCTTGCGTTGTTTTCACAACCTGAGTTCAGCTTCTTGTTGATGAAACTGATGATAAAATCACTGTATTGCTCTGTTTTATCCAACTTGAAAAATTGAGATTTAGTGAATTTCTGCTTACCTTAATCATGTTTTCCCCCAGATTATCCTCTGTTTTGTGGGTGGTCATTAAGGCTCACTGTACACACTGAGAGGAAATGTAATTGCAGTTGCTTGATGTAAACAACCAGTCTGACGGACTTAGACAAAGAGAACCTTTCAAGTACATCTCCTGCTGTGAGCAAATATATAGTAAGTCTGGTGAATAGCATGGATGTGCAATTTCCAGCCTAGCAGAGATGTTTACCTTGTCATGGCTTGCTTAGTGTGTGAATCACCACCTGAAATTGTTGTATTGTCCGTACTCATGGGATTAGATATTAATCATGACTAAATGCATGTGCTGAAAAAAAATAGATCTTCACTGTTGTGATGTGATTGATACTTCACCAGCAGAACTAAATTAAAGGATTTTCTAATCAATATTATTTCCTATTTTAATTTTGACATTATCTGTTCATAAATTAGAAAGTGAAATTGCACAAACAATATCCCACAGCTTCTACTTTCTGTTTCTTTCCTCTGTGATGATTTTACTACAGTCTAGTAGTTTATAAAAGATGAAACAGCTAAGCAAAACCTAATTATGAGT
Organism: Tachycineta bicolor; assembly: GCA_025960845.1. NCBI lineage: Eukaryota > Metazoa > Chordata > Aves > Passeriformes > Hirundinidae > Tachycineta > Tachycineta bicolor. Next base: position 12,156,795 of record JANEHK010000022.1, on the reverse strand, counting down.
TATGTCCATATTTTCTTGTGGAATTTAGGACTGTAATCATCAAAGACTCTAAATTATTTGAGGGGGGATCATTCTGTGTAATTATTCTCCATCTTCCTCATCTGTTGTTGTTGGCTGCCAGGCAAACAAACAAATATGAGGCATTCAGGTGGAAGTGAGCTTTTTATACAGCATTCTTAGCAGTACAATATTATTTGCAATATTGTTTCCAGCATTGTTTGCAAATACTGTCATTGACACTTAATGAAGTGTTATTCAAGCAAACAGTGGGATTATTTTAATTCAGGGTGTTGAACTGCTCCACCTTCCACCATCAAGAACATTTTACAAGAAAATAAAACTAACCTTCTTTACAAAGATTTGTAACAGAGAAGCTAATGATGTATAATTTAGGTCTTAAGGGCAGTTTTGCCTCCTGATAATCAATGTCTGATTCTGAGTGACAGGTCTGTTCTGGAAGGGCAAGTGGGATTTGAAAAGTGCTGTGTTCACCAGAGCTGTGGGGCTTTTGTGTGTTTGTTTATTTGTTTTTCTTTTGGTATTATGGAACTACTACCTTACCAGCTTCCTAATAGTATTTTACAGAATATTTTTTAAAATATGTAAAATATTTTCATCTGTACTGCTGAAATATTTGTTAAAGGCACTGGGAACTACCTAATTTTTTTTTTTTTTTTTTTTAGACAAAGGTAATTGAATGCATGAATGCCACTGCACATAGCTGACAAAGGCATAGCATCTTTGTGAATAGGCTCTGTAAATTCTTTCCCACAGAAGTCAACAAAAGGGTCGGTTGTCCTGGGCTACGTATTTCGTCACTTAAATTTGGTGGAAATAGATTACTTTGGACTGCGCTACTGTGACCGAAGTCATCAAACGGTAAGTAAAAAAACCCAACAGATTGGATTTGCCATGTATAAAATTTACCCTGTTGTGCTGTTTGCCTGTAAAGAATTAGATTGTCATACTTCTAACTTTCACTGTTTCCTGGCACAGGTTTCCAGTAATAATTTCTTCTGTTTGTTTGCAATAAAGTCTTGGAATAACCATTAATATCTTAGATAAGAATGGAATCAAATGCTAAATGTTGTTGAAAACTAAATTTAAAAAGTACAAATTGTAAAAAATTATTATATGAAAGCAGGATAATTTTTTTTTCCTCTTTAATACTGTGCCCAGAAGTCAGTGCCTGGCACTCTGTGCTGCTCAGTCTTGCTTGGCCCTGCAGTGCCTGGGAAGCAGTGTCCCTGAGTGCATCACAGCCTACTTCACTTGCTGCAACACTGGCTGAACACCTGTTTCAGAGTGTGTTAGGCAATGCTATTTTCACTCTGTCTGAAACATCTTTGTGTCCCTGAGCCCATGTTCACTAGAGCCTCTTTGACAGGGACAGCCACATACATCTGAGGCTTTTTCCATTGGGACATTACTGTCCTAAACAGACAAGGAGATGTTTCAGCCAAAGCAGGCAGTGTCTTGGAACAGCTCTATCTGCCCTGCCAAAGGCTTGTGCAGGATTGCTGCAGGCAAAGGTGAGGAGTAGGGGGTGCTCAGCAAGAGGAAACAGTGCTGTAGTCACAGAATGGTCCTCATACTAACTTAAAATTATGAAGAGAATAGTGCCTGGCCTATGGTTAAATTAAGTCAAGCCCTTTACAGTTTTGAAGCCAGTATTTTGTGATGATAGCACTGCACAAGACCCTGTTTCATCTATATATAGTAATAACTTATTGAATTAGCTAAATATTTGCTAATTTCTTCTGTTGACCAGAAGTTGACCATGTAAAAACTGATTTTGGAACAGTATTAAGCAGAAAATTACTGATTGCTAATGACAGCTACAGACTGCCCCATTCCTTATATTTTAACTTCCATGCCATAGTCCAGAAATTTATGAATTCAGTTCCTTGATAAGATTCTAACTATTTCATTCCATGAAGATGTAAGCCAGATTCAGCTGTGAACTAAAGGTAGACTATCAAAAATGGTGGTTTTGATTTCCTGAGGAATTTGAGGTAAATGAAGAGCAGGTAAGTATTTTTGCTCTCAAAAGTGTTTTCCTTTCTGCAATTGCAGAAAGGTTGCAAATAAAATAAAAATGGCTGTTCCTGGGAATATTTCCAGAAGCATACACAGGGTGTATTTAGTGGTGCATATGAAAATATGAGTATAAAAGGGGATTTCACCTCTGTTGTGAAAGGGACACATAAAAGCATATTTTAGAGCACATTTTTTGTTCTACTTTTTCTCTCAAGTGGTGCTCCAGTCGTGTAAATTTAATGTTAGCTTTGGGCTTTATCCTCTGGCCAGCCCAGTGTCAGGAAGCCACCGTGATTCTTGATTTTCCCATGGATTAGGAAGATGTTTATCCCACTTCCATCATTTGCCTGCTCTTGCACCAATACTGGCCTTGTCATGTGGATACGGGACCTCAGTTGTGAAGAATTCTATGGTGTGCTCCTGCCCTGCCATGTAGATGCTGCCACAGTGACTGGCCAAGTACATGCTGTTGCTCAACACCCAGGGCCATTTTGTACCAAATGATTGTGAAAAGGCCTGTTTGTGTTGTTTGTCTGTGTAAGGATAACAAAAAGTTTATGCTCCTTTATCTGAAAAGTTCATGTCATAGTTTTAATTTCAAACCAGGCAAAAACACCAATTAATATAGTGGTTTCAGATTCACTAAATTTTGGTCTTGGTAGTTACTCTTTTTGTGAGAGAGAGACTAGGAGAAAAACAAAGCAGGCTCTACCTTAAAAATTAACAAATAGTTTTATTAACACACACTAAAAGAATAGAAAAAAAAGAAAGTTGGGAAAAAAGCTAAAATGGAATGAAACTTCAAAAACACTCTTCCCTCCCCTTGCAAACTGTTCACTTTCTTACAAAACAACATAAAGAGACAAAACTCGTAATTTTCAGTCAGTTTCACTATCTGATAATAGTCTTTCATCAATTCTTTAGGGGAAGAGTATCTTCTACAGTCATGGATCCCACTGACAACTTCTCTGACAGTTCTCTTGTGGGTTTTAAACTGTCACAAAAACAACCACCCAGAGAAACCTGCCTTTGTGACCCTCCCAGGAGCAGTTTCCCAAGCTGCTTATGGGTCATGGGTCTTAGACTTTAGCATACTGGGGTGTCATTTTAAAGATGAATAACTCCAAAGCAAAGTATTCTTCACTTCAAGGTACAGAGATAGCTTCTCACTTCTTCACTGGTGCATGGGGCTTCTCATCTTTATCTCTGTTCAAGCATCTTATAGGATATTACTTAGTTCATCACAAACACCTTTGCTTAAATCTACACGCTAATTAAAACAATCATCTCCCCAAATGCATATCTTTTCCATGATTTAAAGGAATGATCTAAATATAGAGTTCATTTCCATGGCTCAAGTAAGAATAGAAGAACCAGCTCTTCAACCCTCTGTCTTAATAGTCTTTTTACTCTTGCTACTGACTTCATGCTGTTGTTCTTTATGTTCACTCTGTCCTTTCTTACTCTCTCAGAGAAGGGCCAAGCTCTGGAAGGGAAGCTTCATGTTGCTAGGAAAGAGTTAAATCTGCTCTGAGTCTTTGTCTCTCTCTCTCTGTAGCTCCTGGTGTTAGATGTTCAAGGCCGAGCTTATGAGGGAGGAAGAACTTACGCAGAAACATTAGGGATTGGAGTACTCAGGCAGTCCAGAATCACAAAAAAACCAGACAGGATCATAAATGCCTTCTCAGCCACCCCTTAGTGTAAATCGGGGTGGCTTTGGCCCAGATGGTGCCCATAGCTCTTAGCAGGGCCCAGCAGAGATCCCTCCCTGCTCCAGGAAGTCCGAAGAAAGTAGCTGTTACAAAACAGCAACCTCTCCTTCCTCCTCCTTCACCTGGGAGCCGATGGAATCCGGCCAGGCCTCAGGCCAGCTTCCCCCCCCAAAAAGTGGGGAGCAGCAGGCCCAGCTCGATGTTACCTGTCTCTCTCTGGCCAAAGGAAGAAGAAAAAGGACCCACCTACAGGAAATTCACGGGGTTTTATATGGTACTTCCCAAAGTCGCAGCTAACCATTTCAGTGGTCGGAATAGATGTCAATATTCTAACTAACTCTGTGAGAGGTCTCTGTCCCTTCCAAAGCAATTCCCAGGTCCTGGCCTGGAGAATTATTTTACATTTTTCTATAACTAAAAAACCAAACTGTACTAAGCTATGACAGTAAAAGAGCTAAACAGTGCTACTGTGTGGAGCTTTATGTGTTTTATGATGTGTGGTTTTATGCTGCTAGCTTGCTATTTTTATGGAAATTTTGTAAGCTCTTAAGAATAGGAAGTATAATGGAAAGTTTTCACACAACAAACACCTTGTTCTTTAGCTGTAAACATATATTTAGTTGCATTCTGAGTGTGGCTAAAACTCTCTGGGCTGCTGTGGGAATTAGTCCTGTAGTAGCTGACAAGAAGCCTAGATCTGAATTTTGGACTGAATATTTTTTGGATCCCCCGCAGTAGATTTCCTATGGGAAGAGGAAAAAAGTTACCCTGCTAGTAGTTGTAAAACCATGGTCCTGAGATAGTCTCAGGGAGAAAGGCGTTTGGGGGTTGGGCTACCTATCAATACATTGCTTGTCGTGGGGAAAGTTTTATTATTTGTACTATCACGGTTTTTTTTGTCACAATATATATTTAACTGAATGACGAATAAAGCAGCATAGACAAAACAATGTATTTTAAACAACACAAACCAGTCACAAAATGCGTATTTCTTTATGAGGCTAGATGACTGCTGATGGCAGAAGGAAAAGAGTCTGCTCTCTTTCACCGGGTGGGATATAACAGTTTTATTCTCAAGTCCTGCCCTGCCTGGCTGGAGATCTTTCCTGGTGGTTCACTGGTGCCAGAGAGACCTAGGTCCCACCCATGCCAGGTCGTTTTCCCCAGGGGGCAGGGCCCAGAGGCAGGGACAAACCACTACCCAATCAGGGATTAAGTGTGAGGGGAAGAGAGTTGGGTTACAGCTGAGCAAGGACAAACCACATGACTACAAATCCGATGAAACACAATAGAAACCCAATTAATGCATTACAACATTTCCCCTTTTCTTACTAAATTAAGAAGGAGGAAGGCTTGGTTCGTGGGAGATGCTCAGAGTTTGGACCTTGAGTACTTTTAAAGTTGCAGAAGAAAAATGACCTTTAGTGCAAATAAGCTGTCTAGAAAAACACTGTTAAGGAATAATGATAATTAGAAGGAGAAGGTTCGGCGCTTTCTCCTCCTCCAGGCAGCACTGACCACTTGTGGGCCCTCTGCAGGTGGCTTTGCAGTTTTAGGGATGAAAGGTTTCACCCACTCAGCTGGCACCCACTTGGGACCTGGAGGAGTGGACACGCAGGTGTACCCACAACCGCAGGTGAACTGATAATGAGGACTTTTTGTTTCTCTGGTTGCTGGATCCTTTACTATCATATCCAGTGACTTTTGCTGAAAGGCAGAACTGGTTAAAGCAGGATTATTTAGTTTAACATTTACATTTTTTAGTTTCTTTGAAAAATTCCCTTTGGACCTTTGAGATCTCCCGCTCCCATTATCCCGAAAGTCCAGAAACTGCTCTTTAAAGGGCACTGAGATGCCCAATGTCCAGCCTGATCGCACAGGAGACACGTTGTTCTTCTCTTGGGCAGTGGCCGTGGCACAGGTGCAGGAGGCACGGTGCCTGCAACAGCAGCTTTTTGTGGCGGCTTGATTCTGGAACTGTGGTTTTGATGAGCTTTTATGAAGGGAATTTTCCTGGCACACACCTGGAGCATGTCATGTAAAGTTGGAGCTGGTTATATAGACAGACTGAGGATTGCTGCTTTGTGCCATTCGTTTGCATCGGCCAGAGCCATCTCCTCCAGGACCTGTTCTTGGCTCCTTCATTGTCGGGTGGCTGCTTTCCCAACATTCAGGTGGTTTCAGGGTCTTTTTCCCCCCTGCACAGCTCCGCGCCAAGCCGAAGGAAGAGACGGAGTCTTCAGGTTTAGATTTTTCAAGGTTGCATTTTTTTTTGTTTATTGTTTCTTATCTTACAAATTCTTCACAGTCCAGCACGATGTTTGCAGGTGCATGGATTTCTCGCGTCTCCCCCCGAGCTGGGCTGTGCTTAATCCTTTATACTAATTACTACGTGTTCGTTATTTACTATTTCTTACCAATGTCTATCACTATTACTAAAAAGGTCACCTATACACTGACCCAATCCTTACTAACTACTTTGTGCCAACGTCACTGCAGAAATGGAGTGAGGAAAGGAGAAGGAAGAAGAAGGAGACAACGCCCCAGATTCTCCATTTTGTCCCCATTCACTCCAATGCTATGAATCTAAAATCACTATTTTTTCACTCTGTGACAAACTAAACTACTATTTTTCACACCCCTGTGGTTTGCAAACCCTCCCTCAGTTTAGGAAGTTTTTCCCATGGATTGAGATCAAAGCCAGTGTCTCTCTGAGCTCTGGGCTGGGGTCTCAGAGCCCCCTGCCCAGGTCCCTGACCCTCCAGGGCAGCCAAAGGGATGCCCTGGACTCCAACATCTCCCCCTCCTGTTTGAACCAAAAACACTTCCTTGGCTACTTTGTCCATGGCTTGCTGTATACATAGAAACAAACACGGCAAAATCATGAGGAGGATTACAAGCCCTACTAAAATATATATAACTATTTTTAAAAATTCTTTCCACAATGGTGAAAGGTCAAACAAATTGAACAAACTATCCATCCACGATGCAGTTACTTTTCCAAGTTTTTTCACACTCTCCTGCAATTGCTTGACGTTTTCATGAATGGATTTGGAATGATCTGACAAATTCATGCAGCACATTCCCTCAAATTCCTCACACTCATGCCTGTGGGCTAGCAAAAGATAGTCAATGGCTGCCCTGTTTTGGAGAGTTGCTCGTCTTACACTGTCAATGTCTAACAACATGTCACTCAGTGCAAGAGAGACAGCTCGGGCATGTTTGTTCAGCCAACAACCCACATGATCTAATTGTGTCAAGGCTGCTCCTGATGCTACCTGTGGTGAAAAAATTGCAGCTGCAATTCTCTGACCCTTGCTTCATGTGTGAACTTCATCATCACAATTTGGATCATACATTTGAACAGATCTTTTCACTCTCTGTTTTAATTCTCTCATCAGTGTCATGTTGGGTGCTAGCAATGAAAGCATTCCAATGCTGCACGGACCACCTGTGGCATTTGCAGGAATTGCGGGCCAAATTTTGTTCCCACAAATTAAAAAGTTTCCCCTTGGTAACTGAGCTGGAACATGATTGGATGGCTTTTTCAGCATCTTAGTGTAATTACACCAAGATGATGAATTTCTGTAAAAATTGAGGTTTGGAGTGACGTCTACAGTTTTATTTTTTGTCACTCCAGAAAGGCCAAATTTCACACAGAATTGCATTGAGACTGATCTAAGAATTTCTAGTTCCTGGGGTTCAAAAGGAGCCACGGGAAGGAAATTCACCCAAACATTCCATTGGTCTACTGGATTTACAATGAACTTTGAAATTTCTGGAGGGATGTTTTTTGGAATCGGCCATTCGCTCACTGGCAATCCCACTAAACATGTTGAGGAAGGTTTCCCTGGTCTTGAGTGTGTCAGGCAGATGGTATCCAAACCTGATGCATTGGGTAGAGTTTCCCAAACATTCTCTTTTGGTTGAGCCACGGGCAAAATTGCCGCATTGCTCAAGGCAACCAAGAAGAGAGTGAGGCACAAGGATAGTTCTTTCATTTTCAATGACCTTTTTCTCATGGGAATCTCTAAAAATGCAACACTACCCAAGCCCCAAAGAACTCAAGTCCCAAAGTCTTTTTGCACGTAGAACGAAGGGATGTTTCTTGTCTTGACACCGGCTCACGTCTGCGTGCCCACTTCTCTTCCTCTGGTCTTGGGGTCCGTCTCTGCTTGCGTCTGGACTCGGTATGGTTTCACGTGTCTCGCCGCCAGCCACTTTGGTCCAACTGCAGTGGAGACACAAGCAAATCCCTTGCCCCAAGTTATCAATTTGAATGGTCCTTCGATTTGACCTGTTTCTGGGTTTCTGACCAAAACCAAAGGGTTTTTCTTCAGTTTTGCTCTCGTGGTGTTTGAAAAATGCCTCATGATTGGTGGAGTTGGCTCTGTAAAAGAGCCATTGAGAAAATTCAACACATACAAGGCTTTATTTAAGCGCATGTATGGTGTTGCGTCTGCTTCTCCTCTTTTTTGTCTGTCTAAAAGGGATTTCAATGTTTGATGTGTTCTTTCAATGATTGCTTGACCTGTTGGAGAGTGTGGGATACCAAAAGTATGAGGACACCCCACCTCTTCAGGAATTTGTCAAGCACTTTCCCTATGTATGTTGGTCCATTGTCTGTTTTGATTTCTTGCGGCACGCCTAAAGATGCAAATGCCTGCAAGAAATGTCGACAAGCATGTTGTGCTGTCTCACCTGTGTGCAAAGATGCAAAGACTGCGCCTGAAAATGTGTCAACTGAAACATGAACATTTTTGAGCTTCCCAAAAGAAGGATATTTTGTGACATCAGTTTGCCATAACTGCAAACTGTGCAATCCTCTTGGATTGACTGCTCCCATTGATGCAGGAGGTTGAACAAGCTGGCAATCTGGGCAAGCACTAATGATTTCTTTTGCCTGACTTTTGGAAATGTGAAAACCTTCCATTAGTGCTTGAGCATTCTGATGAAAGAATGCATGGCTCAATTTTGCCTGTTCAAAAATGTTCGGTAAAGTCCTTGAAATTGGCATGGTCAATTTGTCTGCGTGTGCATTGCCTTCTGCTAAAAAACCTGGAAGGGATGAGTGTGCTCTGATGTGAGAGACAAAGTATTTATGTTTTTTGTTTTGCAACAATGCCTTCATGCATAGCAAATATGAATACAAACTTTCATTGTCAACTTCCCTCAAAAGTGAACCCTCAAGCCTCTTGACTACATTAGCTACATAAGCTGAGTCTGTGATCAAGTTAAAAGGTTGCTGGAACAGCTCAAAAGTTCGGACCACTGCTGCTAATTCCACTATTTGTGGTGACCCTTGTACTATTCTTATATCTGATTTCCATTCCCCCGTGATGTCATCCTGCCATGTACTTACTGATTTGTGAGTCTTTCTTGAGCTGTCGGTAAAAACTGTTATTGCATCCAACGGCACTTCACTTATTTTTGGTCTTTCTCTGAAACTTATTTTTGCTTTCAACAGCTTGTGACTTGGGAAATGAATAGTACAAACACCTGGGTAATCTAACAATGCAATCTGCAAATCCTCCGATTTTTGCAACGCCCAATCAAAATAATCTTTTTTCAAAGGCAGGTAAATTGTTGTAAAATCTTTGCCTGCCATTGTTTGCAGCCTGGTCCTAGCTTTGATGATGATCTGAGCTATCATTTCCAGACTTGAGAGGATCGTCCTCGGAGACCTGTAAGATAAAAAAATCCACTCCAAAATCAACAATGGGTCTTTCTGCGATGAATCCCACTGAAAAATCAACCCATACAACTGTATTTTTTCCCCCAACACTGCAAGAAAAAAAGGTAAAGATGTTACAAAGCGATGTGCCTGTCTCTGCTGGAGGGCTCCAGCAATTTTCTCAAGGGCCTCCCGAGCCTCAGGAGTGAGACTCCTGGGAGATTTGATGTTACTGTCCCCTTTCAAGAGATTGAACAACGGCGCAAGTTCGTCATTTGTGATCCCTAAGACGGATCTCATCCAGTTGATCTCCCCCAAAAGTTGTTGCAAATCCTGTAAGTTGTTAACTTCTGTTTTAATTTCAATTTTTTGTGGTTTCACTGTTTGTTCAGTGATTTTCCATCCTAAGTATTTCCAAGGTGCAATTTCCTGAATTTTTGAAGTTGAAATTTCCAAACCTGCATGTTGCACTTCTGTGATCACACAGTCACGAGCTCTCTGCAATTCCTGTTGTGTCGGTGCTGCAATGAGCAGATCATCTATATAATGAATGATTTTTGCTCCTGGATGTTTCTCTCGAGCTGGAGACAGTGCCCGTGCAACAAACTATTGGCAGATGGTCGGAGAGTTCCTGAGTCCTTGAGGAAGAACAACCCAATGGTATCTCTGCAGAGGCTCCTCCCTGTTGACACTTGGGATGGAAAAGGCAAATCGAGGAGCATCATCTGGATGAAGTGGAATGTTGAAAAAACCGTCTTTGAGATCAATGATCACAAGTGGCCAATCTCTCGGGATCATTGAGAGAGATGGAAGCCCTAGCTGAAGTGGTCCCATTTCCTCAATGACCTCATTGATTTTTCTGAGATCATGAAGCAATCTCCATGATCCAGAGGCTTTCTTGCAAATGACAAACACTGGGGAATTCCAGGGACTGTTTGTTGGTACAATGTGTCCCTTTTCTAATTGTTCTCTGACTAAATTTTTGAGAGCACTTAATTTTTTTCTTTCGAGGGGCCACTGATCCACCCAGACAGGATTGTTTGTTTTCCAGGTCAATTTCAAAGTGGTGAGTGCCACAGTGGCCCCCACTAAAAATCCACTTCCAACCTCACGCCCCATTGCACAAAAATGTCCCTTCCCCACACTGTGATGGGTCTTTGCACAACAAATGGGCGAATGATTGCAGTCTTACTTCCTGGCCCCGAGACAACAATCGCATCTTCACTCAGCAGACATAAGGTGTTCCCTCTTATGCCTGAAAGAGGACTCAAGGGAGCAATTAAGTTCCAATTCTTGGGCTAAAAAAGATATGAAATTACCGTGACGTCTGCCCCTGTGTCGAGCATCCCTTTGACTGCGATTGTCTTGTCACCCTGGGTTAATTCACAGACGAGAATTGGTCTGTCTCGGCCTATGTGTTTCACCTAGGAGGCATGAACCTCCATGTGCTCACCTGAAGGAGGATCTTGTTCCCAGAGCACTGGCAAGACGTGTTCTGTTGCATGGGGTGGCAATGCAATTGCCCTGGCAATCGAGGTGTTTGGAGGAATGACCAATGGTGGCTGTGAGGCTTCGCTAAAACTGTCAACTCATCATTGCGATCTGCTGAAACGACAGAAGGGTAAATAACAAGTCCCAAAACACTGCTTCTGTCCTTACCTATAATTAGAAAGTCCTGTCTCTTCCACGAGGATCCAGTGACACCAGTGGGTATCACCGCATAAATGTCATCCAAAAAACATATTACTTTGGAAGTTGCCAAGTCACACTGCGCCCCTGGTGGGAGTAATTCTGGATCGCTGGGGATCCTACAAATTGTCCTGCTGAGGGCGCTGGATTGTTGTTCCCCGATGATTGTCCCCCTTGCGGAACCTGCTCTTGAGTCATCGCCATCACTTGTGTCGTCGCGCGTTGACGATTCGCGCTCTTTCTGGAGTTTCCCGACTGAGTTCTTCTACTCGCATTGTTTTTTGCAGAGCAATAATTCCCTCTCCCACATGTCGGACAATGATCTGTTGAATTTGCATTGTGTGTAACTTGTGGACAATCCTTTTTGAAATGTCCTGGTCTGCCACACTTGAAACACTGTTTTTGTTGAAAATTTGCAAATGCGTCTTTGACAGCTTTTTCCACTTGAACTCCCACAATTGCTGCAACGTGCTGTGGTGTCCCCACCTTGTTGCATGCCTCTAAAATTTCTGCCATGGTGGGTTGGCCTGGCATTGCACTGATGACACGCTTGCATTCTGGGTTGGCATTTGCAAATGCAAGACACCGAATCAAATGTGACTTCACTGCTTCATCTGTAACTTGCCTGTCCACTGCTTGTGTGAGACGATCGATGAATGCACTGAAGGGTTCTGAAGGACCTTGTCTCACCTCTGTGAAAATACTTCCTGTGACTCCTGCTGGTGTAACTTGCACCATTGCTTTTCTGGCTGCATCCTTGATGTCTGTCAACACATCTCGAGGAAGAACCTTGGCTTGATGAGCTGCACTGTCAAGCGGTGGATCACCGGTCAATTGTGCCACTGTGGAGCCTGCATTTGCTCCTCCTTGGTATTTGATTCTGTAATCATTTAAAATTTTTCTCCATTTTGCTTCCCAAACGATGAATTGTGCGTCAGTCAGGATCATTGAAGCAAGAGATCGAAGGTCATATGGTGTTAAATCATATATATTAAATGTCCCTTTTAAAAGTTGTTTGAAGTAGGGAGACCCCAATCCATTATCACGAACGGCTTTCATCAGATCCCTGACTACTTCACGATCTAACCTTTCCCATCTTGGGTTTGCATCCTGTGCATCATATGTCACTGGCATTGCCATGCCTTTTGGACCCATTGAAAGTGTATCCCCTTTCAATGCATATTTCTTTATGTCTGTCCAGTCTGTTGGACGGAATTCTGGCTTGGCAGAAGGTTGTGCGGTATCTGCCTCTACAATTGTTTCTTTTGCTGCTTCATCTCTCCCTGAACTCACTTGTTTTGCAGGCTTCATCTCATCAGGTTTTGTTTCTTTCTCTGTTTCTCTTTCTCTCTCTTTTTCCTTCTTTTCTTTCTCTTTCTCTCTCTCTTTCTCTCTTTCTCCCTTTCTTTCTCTCTCTCTTTTTCCCTTTCCTTCTCTCTCTCTTTCTCCCTTTCCTTTTCTCTCTCTTTCTCTTTCTGGAGAGGGATCAGGGTTTGCTGAACATCCTCAAATCTTCCTGAAGCATCTGTCCCTGAAAGAAAACTTTGAGAGAAAAAAGATGTGGGATCGTGGCGAAATGCTGTTTCAGTGAACTTGCGAAAAAAGTTGTTCATGAAGTCCTCAGATAACAAAAATGATGAAGCTCGCCGTGTGAACTCAAATTCCTTTAATTCCCTGGCAGGAATTCCCTCTGATGCTGTGATTTTAATTATATCTTCATCTGTGATTGACATCTCCTCGTCCTCATCAACAGCATCATCATCCTTCAACATTGGCAAAGGTTCTCTCGGCTTTTGTTTGAATCGCTGTTCTGAAGTGGTTGATTTTTTATATGAAACTGGAAAAAAACGATGCAGCGTGGGTGTGTCCTCCCAAACTGATGCTTCAGTCGATGCGACTGATGATCTCCATGCTCGCTGCCTCTCTGCCCCGCCCCTCGGTAATGTCGGCACGCTGACAGCTGCTCTCTGCAGGCTCAGAGTTCTAAAGTATCTTTTAAGTTCTGGAAAAGCCTGTAAAATCTGAGATATTTTTGGATGCGGTCCCATCCACGACAGTTCGGCAGCTCTCTCTGAATCACCGCACGCAGGCGGCTGAGAATCATAGCTGCCGGTGGGCGTGGTCGGGCCCCGCAGCTCTTGCTGCCTGGGGATGGCACCTTCGAGACTCTCCCCGCCTCGGTCACGCCCCGTCCCTGCTTGCTCCGTCTCCGCCCACCCCGCCCCTGCCGACCTCGGCCCGGCGGTCTCCGGCGGGATACCCCGCCTTATCTCCCGTTCAAGGTCCGCCCCTTCTCCCTTGTCATCAGAATCAGCCCCTCCCCGAAGAGGAACGCGTCTCGGGCTTTGCTCTGCCTCTGCCGTGCCTGCGCCTGGACCGGCCGCAAGGATTTCTGGGGTGTGTAGTATTCGGCTCGTTCTCGAGCTCCCCCCCGCTGCGGTCCCTTCCCCCGCGGATTGTTCCCGGCGATCCGCGCCTCCCAATCGCACCCCGTCGCGTCCCGCTGCTTCGCTCCCCCGCGCGGCTTCGCCCCCCCGCCGCGGTTCTGATGGCGCTCCCCCCTGCTCTTTCGCCCCCTCGTCCTCTCCACCCGCACCCGGTTTTTCCACGGGAAGGGAAAGCAGCAATGGCGACTGAGGGGTTTGTTGACGCGGAGACTCTGGGGGTGTGAAGGGACTTCTAGGTGGACTTCTTCCCCCCCCTCCGTGCGTGAATGTGGGGTTTGTTCTGAGACTGCTTCAAAGAAAAGCATGTCCAGATCCTCCTGTTCACTTGGATGGATCAGAAGCTTCATTTGTCCTGGAACCAATCTCTGGGCTTTTGATGAGATTTCTGTTGGACCTTGAGATAGATTTGTTCTTTCCCCTCCCCCTTCTCTTTCCCCTGGGGGAAGTGTCAGCCTTGGAGTTAGCATGGCTATCTGCTCTGCTTCTGTGCTAACCTCCCTTTGCTTGTTTGGCAGGTGTTCAAACTCGAACGCTTCCCTGCTATATTCTGTTATAACTTCCAACACAATTCTCCTAGCCGACAGAAGTTTTGCGGCAACTTTATCTTTTCTTGTGGCATTATCATAAAGTTTTCTGTTCACTTCCTGCCAAAAATCTGGCTCAAAAAGAGACTGGGTCTCACATTGTGGATAATTAGTTTTGACCCATAACATTAGGGCTTGGAGCTCCTTATATTTCAGCGCTATATTGTATTTTGATATTATTTCTTTTAACTGTTCTAATATAATAATTCTCTCTTGTGATGTTGTCCCCCCCATGGGTGTGGTGTATTCTGAACCTCACTGGTCTTACCAGTCCAAAGGTTTGCTGCAGTTCTGGTCTAATCTGTCTCAGAGATGTCCTGATGTCTGTCCAGCAGATCTCAGGATGACGGGTTCCCGGGCCTTGGAAAACCGTCGTCTGGGACAAAGTGGAACGAGGTGTTCTTCTTTTGGCCAAACAGGTGTTTTTCTTCTCCGGAGTTGTTGGCTTGGCAGTTTGATGTTCTGGGAGCTTTTGATCTTTTTGCAGAGGTTTCGTGACCCTTTTCGGTGCTCCTTTTCAGGAGTGCAGGTCAGGGATCCCAGATGTTGTCCGAGCAGGGATGTTAGATGTTTCTGCTCACTCACTCAGAGAAGCCAGGTGTTTCTTCTTACGCAGGGATGCCAGATGTTTCTGCCCACCCAGGGACGCCAGATGTCGGGTGGCTGCTTTCCCAACATTCAGGTGGTTTCAGGGTCTTTTTCCCCCCTGCACAGCTCCACGCCAAGCCGAAGGAAGAGACGGAGTCTTCAGGTTTAGATTTTTCAAGGTTGCATTTTTCGTTTATTGTTTCTTATCTTACAAATTTTTCACAGTCCAACACGAAGTTTGCAGGTGCATGGACTTCTCACGTCTCCCCCCGAGCTGGGCTGTGCTTAATCTTTTATACTAATTACTACGTGTTCGTTATTTACTATTTCTTACCAATGTCTATCACTATTACTAAAAAGGTCACCTATACACTGACCCAATCCTTACTAACTACTTTGTGCCAACGTCATAGCAGAAATGGAGTGAGGGAAGGAGAAGGAAGAAGAAGGAGACAACGCCCCAGATTCTCCATTCTGTCCCCATTCACTCCAATGCTATGAACCTAAAATTACTATTTTTTCACTCTGTGACAAACTAAACTACTATTTTTCACACTCCTGTGGCCTGCAAACCCTCTCTCAGTTTAGGAAGTTTTTCCCATGGACTGAGATCAAAGCCAGTGTCTCTCTGAGCTCTGGGCTGGGGTCTCAGAGCCCCCTGCCCAGGTCCCTGACTCTCCAGGGCAGCCAAAGGGATGCCCTGGACTCCAACACTTCATTCTTAACCTGTAACTCAATAGCTCAGGTCAATTGCTCCACAAATGTTACAGAAGGTTTTGATGGAAGCTGCTTTATTTTACTGTAAGGTTGGAAAGACCCATCAGGCTGGATTGCTAATCGAATCGGCAAATTCTTATTATCAACACCCGTTTCAGGATTTTGCCAAAGCTCCAGAAGTAAATATTTTTGGAGGTCAAAGGGAGCTGTAGTATTCCTTGCTAAATTTGCTTTTAAATGGTTGCAAAAGTATTCTCTTTCATATCCAAATTTGTCCTGATCCTTGTATTAACCCTGAATCACTTGTTGGGGGAAGAGGTCCCAATTACTGTGGACGGCACCCCCTCTTTTTGACTGTTGATATGTGAAAGGGGTGGCTGAGAAGCCAGGATAATTTCTTGCTTCCGGTTTCCTGGCTCCCCCCCAGCACCTCCGGGGCATGGGAACTGGGACTGTGGGCGGGGAAACTGTGGGAACCAGGGGCAGGGAGGGGCTGGAGGCTTGAGTCACACGGGGAGGAGTTGGAGGATGGAGGTTTGAGGGCAGGGGCAGAGTCAGAGGAGAGGGCAGTTCCAGGGGCAGCACCGAAGGGAGGGAGGGGTCTGGGGAGAAGAAGGGATTGCGGGAAGGAGGGACAGACAAAGGGAGAGACTCCCTGTGGCTCAAGAGCACTTGGCTTCAGCCATTTTGGACAAAGGAATCCCCTCCAACTTGTGACCCCCCCCCCACCTGGGGACTACTAGGATGGGAGGTTTGAGCACTCAGACTGCCTGCAAAGGTACAAGCTGGGGAAAATTCACAAAGAACTGGCTTTTTTCCCTTTTCATTTTGCTTTTGCAATGCAAACTTAATTTTTAAGCTATAAAAAGCAAAATTTGCATTTTCTTTATCATTAGAGGAGCCAGATTCAACTATTTTTTTTTGTTATAGCCTCCCAAAATTCTGAGACACTTATTTGCTCTAATGATACATGTGGAAACTGAGAAAACAACCACAGAATCAATTTTTTTAGCTATTTCTTTGAACAATGGGTACCCCCATCATCCGAGGCACTTAAAATTTGGTAATAGACTCTTTTTTGAGACACAGACAGCCTAGCACCCATTTTTGGCTCAGATTTTGAGTTTCTGTGTCACCTTTAACTGTGGCTGAAAAACCAAAATGAAAAAAAAAAAAAAAAAAAACCTCGCTGGAGAGGAAAAAAAAGCCTAAAAGGGGCTTTTTCCCGAAAGGGAAAAACCCCTTTTCCCTGAGGTTCAATGCCTCTTAAAAAGATTTTCCCTTAGAAAACCGAAAGTGGTACTCACCAAAAATCCAGTGTTCCTTTCCTTTCTTTCCCAATCACTCCTTTTGCCTGAGCCTGACCCATTTTGGTGCAAAAAGGGCTTCTACTCCTGGATCGCAGGGTCGTCTTTCCATGAACATGTGGTCACCTTCTCTGGGAGCAGCCTGCCGTTCGGGGGGCTTCTTCGCAGCATTCCGCGAGTCCAAAGGAGAAAACTGCAGCCCTGGCCTGTGGGATCCTGTGTTTCGGAGACTCCACAGTAAACACCATACCTGACGGGTCTGTGTCTCTGCGTATGTGGGCTACGTTTCATGACTCACGTACCTGCGTGAGATTCTTTGGCCACGTGCTCTCCGAGTGGTTCTTCCAGCTTTTTGGGAACCTCTTGTGGCTTCAAGCCCCACGTAATGGCACCAAAATGTGGTATTTCTTTATGAGACTAGGCGACTGCCGATGGCAAAGGGAAAGAGTCTGTTTTCTTTCACCAGGTGGGATATAACAACTTTATTCTTGAGTCCTGCCCTGCCTGGCTGGAGATCTTTCCTGGTGGCTCACCGGTGCCAGAGAGACCTAGGTCCCGCCCATGCCAGGTCGTTTTCCCCAGGGGGCAGAGCCCAGAGGCAGGGACAAACCACTACCCAATCAGGGATAAAGTGGGAGGGGAAGAGAGTTGGGTTACAGTGGAGCAAGTACAAACCACGTGATTACAAATCCGATGAAACACAATATAAACCCAATTAATGCATTACAACAACAAAAGAAACATTTTTCTTATTGGGGTTTGAAAGGGCTTCTTTAGTTATTTCCCCGTTACTCTTGCATACCTCAGCACTTCCAGGTGGTCTTTTAAGTGCTGTGTTGGTGAGCTACCTCTTATGTGGGTGATATAATTATTTTAGTATTACCAGTAGGGCTCTAATGAGTGAACAAGATTTCACTGTGCTATGTAGTGTATATGAATGTGTAGCGTTAAAGTGGTCTCTTCCTGAACAGCCAACAAACTAATTAGCCTGTGAGAAGAGCTGGATGCAGCAAAACAGATTTACAGAACTGGATGGCCCTGGCAGAGGCATGAACAGTAGGATAAAGCAGAAATTGGATGACCCTGTCTCTAGGGTAGCAATTTGGTTGTATTACACAAATTTTGCTTTACTGACATTCCAAGCTTTCCCAAACTCTCCATAGTAAAAGGATGGTATTCAAATGGAAAAATCAAGCTCTGGAAGATTACAAGTTGCTGTCAGAATAGCATTGCCTATACCTACTTAGTTCTCTGAACAAGACATGTCTCCAAAGAAACAACAAAATGTATCTTCTAATAATTAGTTAAGATACAACATTTAATAATGAATTAAAATTTCCATGATATAAAACCACACCCCAGCGAACAAGTGGGTTCAGATAATGCCATGTGTTGTCAGTAGTGTTTCCTAATCTCTTAGTGCCTCTGTTAACAAACTACGTGGCGCCTCTTTTCATGTGGTATTGAGTACCATTTTTTGTGGTGCAAATTCTTTAAAAGAAAGACCAATTTTCTTTGAGTGCCTGTCACTAGAGGACACAAAGAGATACTCACAGAATCTCTTGACTCCAAGAAGAAGGCTGATGTAAGTATTCTTATTTTCTTACCTGATAGTGCTAATCTGAGCTATTATAATCAGAATGTATCCTGATACCCTCCTAGGGCTCTAAGAGTAGAAATATGAATACAGAAGGACATTATCATGATATTCAGTCATATTGCACCATGCCCCCAGACCCTGCAATGTAGGTATGTTTTTTTCCCCTGCTAGGAGGAAGCTCTGAGCACATAGCCCCGAGAGCACAGCAGGTAGGAAGTAACCCAAGGCAGTAGAGGGAATTAATGTCATACAATGTATAGCATATTTTGTCCTCAAGATCTTAGGAAAAAAAAAAGTTATATTATACTTAGCTTGTGTTTTGTTGAATGGATTTTTTTCTTTTTATGGATTTTTATACTCATCACCAAGCATGGTATACTAAATTATCTAGGAGGAAAGGGAATTGTTGTGTGTATTAAATTAGATGTCATAGCCAGTGGAAAGAAAATGGAGACTGATAATGTTGAGTAGAAACAAGAACTTTTCGAAGACTATTAATGGATTAAACCAACAGATGCAAAGCTGATGGTCAGATGAGTCAGAGGTAGTAAGAATAAATTTTCAGAGTGCAGCAGAATCGGTTCACTGATATGATACTAAATATACATATATAACTTCAGATTATGAAAACAAAGATAGAAGCCTTAAATACATATTTGTATGTAGGAATTGCCTGAAAATTTTTACATTTTTTTTAATAATAAGAATATTGTCATATCAGAATATCAGCAGATTGAGGTTCTTTGCACTGAACATTTGCAGGAAGAATCAGACACCACAATTCCAGTTCTTAGTGTTGTCTTAAGTTGTGAAAAAATCTTGATTATTTCAGATTATAATTGAAAAATGGGGCATTTTCTCATCAAAATTGTATTTCTTCCTGTTGCAAATTTGATAAAAAAATGACGCATGTGGCAGTATTAAGTACAGGTTTGTAAGAATCTAATTAAGACAGTCTAGCATTTAGTTTGAAGTTGATAGATCTTTCTGCACCATACACTTCACTACAGCAAACAGTTCAACCTCGTTAATATTTTGTTCCAAGCAGGTTAATGGCATTTAACCTTATGCAGATATAAAAAATTAAGATTCCAGATTTCTGGTAAAGTTCTTGCAGGTACTTAAAAGGGCGAAATATGAAATACTGCATGGAGCTTAGATGGATGCTGCTCACATTTCTGGCTTGTATTGGGAGCCAGATTTGTAAAAGTACAAAGGAGAAAAGAGCCCATTTATTCTTTATGCTCTACTTAAAAATGTATATTTTAAAATGTAATTTCTACTGAAAATTTAAAAGGGAGTGACTTCCTTTAATAACATTGCACCTTTTTAATCAGTCTTAATAAATGAAAAATATTAAAGTAATACTATATGTATTTGTAAAGAACAATTAGTAAAGTGTCCCTGTAGTAACTGGATCATTGGATGGATAGGTCTATTAAAAATATTATTTTCCCCCATTTCTTCTGGAAATATTAAATATTTATTTTAGATTTGCAGCATTGATCCCTTGCAGTTAAGTGAAGAGATGCTGGGTCCTCCAGCTTTATGTAACAGTGGTGAGCTGTTTGCAAGCCTGTACAGGGAGGGCACAGGTGGGAGAGCACTGGGAAGTGTCACAGTGGCTGCCAGAAGATGAAAAGGATGAAGGCAGAGTGTCAGAGCTGCCTTGGTGTTCACCACTCTGGGGTTTGCTGTCAGCAACTGCTGTACGAGTACACTGGATTAATGAGACTAGTTTTTTGTTCCATTTGTCTTGGCACTTCAGCATATGAGCTTGGAAGCATAACTGTACCCAACACTGTTTATCTATCTGTACAAGCATTTAACAAGTATCTAACACACATAATTGTAGCTTTGCCTAGTGTGCTTACAGGGCCAGAGTAATGGGGTTCTTGGGTCTCTAAATATTCTCATCTATACTGACTTTGGCTTGAGAAATGCCTTTGCATTATCTGTAAAATTCCATTCATCTTTGGCTTTCAAATAAAACGTTAGAAATCTCCTAATCCTCTCCCACCTCTTGCATTCTTCAGGAAAATTTTGGCAGCCTTTGAAATAATAAATAGCTGTGCAGTGATTTTAAGTGTGGGTTTGTGCCATGGCCACAGTGCTGAATACTCACTGGAGAAATAAAAAGGCAGATTGAGATTCTTGTCTCTTCTCCACCACACTCAGGTGTTTAATCTCACCTGTGCTGATCTCAAGACCTGTGGCACAGAAAAACATGTTTTCTCATGCCAGCTGATAATTATTTTTACTAGCACAAGCAGCAGCACTCTCTTCCAGGGATGAGAGTGCACTTCCTCCTGTCTGCTCAGTATGAGGGAAGGAGAAGAAAAGGTTAAGTGATATCAATAACCAAGTGTTTTGTGTTAACTTTCAAAGTTAAGTAACTAACTTCCCTAATTATCTGTCTCACAGTACTGGCTGGATCCTACAAAGACCCTCGCTGAACATAAAGAATTGATAAACAGTATGTATTTGATTTGAACTTAAAGGACAAAGATGAAGTTACAATGTTACGTCTGCGCAATATCTTTATTCTAGTTGCAACAGATTTATAGTTCTTAACAAGTTTGTTATTGCAGTTCTTTGCTGTATCAAAATTTCACACATGGTTTGCACTAAGTATCATTTAACAGTGTCATTACTGTCCAAAGACTTCTGTGTGCTTAAATTTTGTTTAGGTTAATAAGTGGTGTTAATTTTAATAATTTATTTTATATTGGCTGTGATGCCTCTGTCATGCTTAGCATACCATAACTAACTTAGATTCTCTTCTACTTCTTAAAGTAAAAGTTGTGCCTCCTACTGATAGTAGATTTTCTTCTATTACTGTCAGTCTTCATATATTGCAGATGCTAGATCTGTTATATTTATTACAATTAAAGATTGGTGTTTAGAAATATTTTAAAAAATATGTAGAAGTGGAGCATGTATGAAATAAATATAACAGTAAGAATTTTGCTACAGGGTTATCTGAATAACAGGAGAGTAATATTTTTAAAAGGTATGTTAGAAGAACGTTTCCAAATATTTCTAAATCTAATTGTCAAATAAATAAAGATGCTTCATAAGATACTTGGAAGTGTGAAAGGGATTATTATTCAGCATTATTAGTTATGACAAGGAATCACATTTCATGCACAATTACATTTTTTCAAAAAGCTTCGGTGGAAAAAATATTTAAACAGCAAAGTCAAGCAACAACAACAAAAAAATCTTAGAGAAATAGCAATTTAGCAATGAAAGCTAAATTGAAATATTCAAAATAAGCATAAATTCCAAGTAGATAGACAAGATATGGATAATTAAAAGACTTTTAAACAATAATAAAAATTGTTTATTTCCCCCTATGTGTAATGAGTGTCTGTGTATGGATCTCATTGTGTGAATGTAACATCTTTTCTGAAAATTTCAAGTTTCATAAAATGTTAAAATGTAAAGATAGGCTTCTTAGTAGCTGTTTCATAGTCAATTAGGAACGATTCATACCAATTATCAATTCAGGACAACTCACTTTTACACCATTTTTTTTCCCCTGCAGCTGGACCACCATACACTCTGTATTTTGGCATTAAATTTTATGCAGAAGATCCATGTAAACTTAAGGAAGAAATAACAAGGTACAGTATTTAATAAAAATGAAGCTTTGATCTCAGGCTAGCAATACATTTCAGCTAGGTGCAGATTGTTGTGGTGTGCCTGTGGTTTTTTTGGTGGTTTTTTGGGTGGTGTGGTGTTTTTTTTTTTTTTTTTTTTTTTTTTTTTTTTTTTTCTTGAGCATCTGAATGTTTTTGCTTGAACATTGGTGTGTAGGAAGAAAATTGTGATTACCTTCACAGTGGTTGATAGTGATAACTGTTAGGGAGCCCAAGAAGAAAAGATACTCTTTAGACCATCAAAAATCAAAAGGCCTTGATGTGCATTTTTGGGAGTGTTTGGTTTTTTTTTTTTTCTTTTCAATAATGCATTGCTACAGCTGCATTTATACTATGCTATAACCAAGTTCAGGGTTTACTTGGATATCAGATACAAATACAGGGAATTTTCATCTTTATTTGCCATAGGTTAAATTCCAGAACTGTTTTTTGAGGGGATTTGTTTTGGTCTTACTAAAAATATGTGGAGGAAATTGAAGAGTTGCATGCCTCTGGTTCTTTTACCTAAGCTTGTCCTCTGCAAGGTTTGAGGATGCACACAGTAACACATACACATGCACATACTTGTGCATAGTAACACAGACACACACACACACGGTTATCTGAACCCTCTCACAATTTAGGGGGTTTCTGTTTATTTTATTTATTAAATGTCTCGGAAAAATACTTTTAAGTTCAAAAGGAAATTTGAAAGTTTGGGTAGGTAGGCAGACAAAGTTAGTGTGCTGGCTTGCATTAACTAATGGTAAAATACTTTCGATGTCCTAAGAATGTGATACATGAGGATTCATTAGAATGTACACAAGGTATTAATTTTCCTAAATCAAAGGTTGCAGCACAGGCAATATTTTTCTTATTCTAGAGTGAGAAAATTCTTTTGTTTCCATACTGGCACAATAGGACTGGAAGTCTCTAATGTAGCAAGACCCAGGCTGTCCTAGTAAAAATAATAAATGTTGTGACTTGGCAGGTAAAAGAGCGTAAGCTGGCAGCAATGGGATGCCCCTGTAAAATGGAAATTCGGTACCATTTTCTTGTACTTTCCCTGAAGAGCTTTAAATCCTGCTCAGGGAAAGATAGGTGTCCCTGGGAAAGTGAACTTTGGCCACAGAACCTGTTGTGATTGCCTCTTGGGAGGCAGCGTGGAGGAAGAGGGCTAAATTTTCATAAGTTCTTCCTTTGCCCTGTGATAAGGACAACCAGTGATCTGTATTGCTGATTAGGTGTACAAATCCAGTCAAAAAATGTTGCAGTGACATTAGGAAGCCTCTGGTCATGACTTGACAGTGTTTGGTCATGCAGAACTGGAACCTTGGGTGGTACAGAGGGACAGCCTAGGAAAGTGGTATGACGGTATTGTTAGTCTTCTATGAAACACATTGAATAGTCAAAATCTATGAACACTTATTCCTGTAGGTGTTACTCTGGTTTTTCTCAGTTTTTTATTTAGCTTTTTGAATTTCATAATGGAGTCAGATCTTTTAGTTACTGTACAATATTAGAGCAGTTTTTCTACCTTTCCCACAGATGTAACATAAACAAATCCTTTGTTTTTCATTCTTTGTCCTTTGTTTGCATATTTCTAACCTGAAAAACAACTGTAACTGACAGTTAGTCTGGCCACTGAGGCTGAAGGGTGGAAACCCCAAAAAGCCAATCTCCTGCTAGACCCACAAACGTATAAAAAGTAAAGAATAAATAAAGAGGTTCTTCTTCCTCTTGCCCCTCTCTCTGCTCTCGGAGCAGAGGGCGGGAATCGGAGAAACCTCTGCCTAGCTAAAATACTTGTCTGCGCGTGATTGCTTTGTGTGTCTCAGCGACATGTAGGCTCTTAAATCTTGGAAGGAATGTGCTTTTTTTTTTTTTTTTTCCCTCTTTCCTATTTTTTTTTTTTTTCCCCAGGAAAATAACAGTAGTAGTAGTAGTAATAATAATAATAATACCACCATCTCCTTAGAATAATTTGGGTTGTAAGGGACTCTTAAAGGTCCTCCCACTTAAGAGGCATTGGAGACCCTCTTTTCCTTTATTATAATAATAATAATAACAATAACATTCTACCTAATTGTGTAATTCCAGTGATCTGTTAACTACTTCATGCTAATCAATGTGTTTCTTTAGAGCACATATTTGAAACTTTCACGGACATGAGAACTAACTGTGTTGTTATTAGATTCTGATTTTCTGTGCCATTACATGATTACTCTTTGCAAATAATGAAAACCTGTCAGATTTTTAATTGCTTTGCAGCAGAATCTGTCTGGCTTGTTGGCAAAAGCTAACACTGCAGTATTTGCTGGATGTATTTGCTAGAGAAAGCTTGCAATTAAGTGCTCTAATATATGCATGACAAACATGACAGCACACAAGATGAGACTGCTTTAGCTATAGGTAAAGACAAAAGGCCTGGTTTTGCAAAGAGCTCAGTAGCTTCAGCAGGAATTGAGATTGTTCACCTTACAGGAGTCACTTAAGCAATTAACAGTGAAGGATGCAGATGTATTTTGAAGGATCCTATGCTGCTTTATTTTGAGATTACAGAAATATAAGTACCTGCTCCAAGGATAATACATTTCTTACATCCTCTCCTTCCAAGCTCTACTTTGTAGAGGGAGAAATGCTAACAGAAGTATGGGTATGCATCAGAAACGCATTGCCCAGTGATATTCCCAGGAGATTCTTCTGCAAATGCCCTGTTCCTCTAAGGTAGAGAACATTAAGCATTTTTTAGAGCATGGACATTCCTACTACAACATCTGTCACAGCACAAATTCTGGGGGAAATCATTAATCAGAAAGACACAGGTATCTTTATTCAGAGGCTCATCTGATAAAGTCTAGAAAATTTGGTTAGACCTTAAGTTTTCTCAGTCAGCTATCATGTAACCTGCAGTTTGTAAACTTCCCTGAAATCAGTGTAGGGGCACTTTGAATTTAGAGATCATTCCATGGTGCTTCCATAAATTACTTGTACACACAGAGAAAAATTATTTGCAGAGCAGCTGAATGGCTCTATACAGATAAAACTGAACTAGTGAATAATAGGAAAGCAATATGCTTGTATGGAAGACCTTTTTTCTTCTGATAAAAATTACCTTCGTTTTATTTTTACATTTTGTAGGAAATCAGTGCAAGAAATTAACCCAGCATGATGTGAAAGACTGCATAAATCTGTTGTAATAAAACCAGACAAAACTGAAAAAACATTTAAAAGATTTCTTATAAATCATTATGGGAAGTTGCCAAACTGCAGGCACTTTATATAATGGCTTGTTAACTTGTCTGTTCAGTCTGCTTTGTGCATATTGATTCATTCTAAGTGGTCTCATCTTTATCAAGTGTAGAAGCAGGTTATGATTTTGAAATTACATTTTCACCCCTGCTATCACTATTCCAAGCAGGACAGTACCCTGTGCTATGACAGATTCAGTTGATCGTTGATCTTCTCATGGGCTCCATCAAACCTACCTGCTGCATTGTAGTTGTTACTCTGTTATGTGGAGAGGAAATACTTGAGTAAGGAAGCATCCAGTACCCACTCCTCCTTTACACTGATCCAGTGATTAGGTTAAACTTTTACCCTTTTATAGGTTTCGTGTTCAATTTTTCTGATTCCTGTCCCTCTTCCCCACTTCCTGACTGCTCTGTGAAAGTCAAAAGAGGGAAATGATATTTTAGGGAGATAATTCGCTGTATCTTCACAATATAATCAGGTATTAGTGAAGTAGGGAGTGCTCCCTTTCCTGGGTTCTTTCATTGGATTAATCTTAGTTGTTACTTCATGGTCAATAGTGGAAGTCATTTAGGGAGAAATACTAGGTATCTACAGGAAATACAGAGGTATCTACTGTCACATAGTTATGGTAACATGGTATATGCACAGTAAATGGGATGATTTTGAAATATTAATTGGACTTGAAATAACAACTTTGTTCTATCTCTGTGTTTAGGTATCAGTTTTTCTTGCAAGTAAAGCAAGATGTTCTACAGGGCCGTTTGCCTTGTCCAATCAACACTGCAGCACAGCTGGGAGCATACATAATTCAGTGTAAGTTCTCCTGGCCCACTGAGAGCTTATTTCTTTCAATCTTGCATTGTGATTAATTTTAAGTGATGACTGAAGACATCATTAACACTTTACGTATTCATTTACAAACAGAAGTAGTGTGACTGATTTCACTTAAAGAGCTGTAAATAAATGACCATTCTGAAGAGATAATGCAGGACTAATATGGACGTTAATGTAAAGAAGAAACTTTAAAGTCAGTCTGAAGACTTTGCTAAACATTCTTTGCTTTGCTGGGGAATATTTTAACAAGTACTTAAGACTTTATGACTTCAGTTTATATGTAGAGCATTGCAAAACCTTCATCAGGAGATTTACAGATTTCAAAGGCTATTGGCAGCCTCAAATCACAAAATCTGGAAAATAAAATATTATCTCAAAAATACATGATGTCAGTATGAATACATGTTTACTTAAAGGAGGTTATGATTTGACCTGAAATTAAGATTTTCCATTTTATGTAGTATTTATCTACATTCATCCATTAGTAGAGATCTTTTCAGAAGTGGATGTTATATCCTGCATGCTCAGTAGATCTGGCAGTGAATTAGAAAGGAGTTATCTGTCTGCTGGAGCTGTTTGTTTTCTATTACAGCTCAAGATCTATGTTCAAATGCAATTGGTAACCAAAAATTGTGTGAAGAACCATGCTGAGGCCTCTATCTGCAATTATTCTGTGTTAAATTTAGAATTGTCTACAGTGATATGTATCAAGGAAAGATTCTTTGTATTATTAGTGTTATAGGTATGACTCAACACCCCTTAATATAGCCTAAAAACTAGTCCTCATTTTATATCAATTCTAGAATGGCAAGGCAGAATAACTTGTGTATGAAAGGGGAATGGGCATAATACAGGATTTCATGGTGAATTATATGTGTATCTAAAAAGCTAAAATTTCAGGCAGTATTTATTTATGTACAATTATTTTTTTACTTAATTTTGCCAACTAAGAAATATGACATATCATCCTCTGAAAAACTGTTTGCAATGCACATCTCACTTTACTGGCAGCCATGCCTTCCCTGAAAAAATACTGCAAATGTGAATCGAGAAAATATGCAGTGATGGTAGCATCTTCATTTTATTATGAGAAATTATGAGAAATTCATGCCCTTTACTAATTTTGTAAGGTGGTGTTTGACAGGTGACAGCTGTTGTTTTGGTATAGTGTCCTGTTCCTTAATTCTAATCTCAAATACTCTGTTGGAAAGCAATGAGAAAGTTTATGGGAGAGAGAAGAGTTAAAGCATGGCCAAGGTTACATACAGTGAGTTAAAGTTAGTCCAGGCCCTAGGAGGCATGCATTTCCATGGGTCCTATAAAAAACTTAATTCTTGTATTTAGGGCTTGCAGTTTTTCCAAATATGTAAAAATACCTGAGAAATGTCTGTCTCAGGCACTGAACACATTTTTTATGGAGATTTTCCAGTGAGACTTCTCAATATCCCTACTGAGCAGATCACTGTATTTTTCTAGCAAGGTCATTTCAACATTTTGGAAGAAAAATCAGAAATTAAATGAGTCTTTTCTCTCTTAGCCACAAGGAAGTTTCAAGAGCTAAGTATTTGGCTTAGTGGGCATTGGATAGAAAGCTCCTGTGAAGTCTTTCTCAGAGAAACCCAGTGTACAGATATTACCCAGGGTTATAAAAAAAATTGAAATACTAACTTTTACAGTTTCTCAGATAGATGCAGTGATAGTTAAGATCAGCAGATGTGAATTCTGGCCAAGATGCATATTTGTTTTATAATTATTTTACAACATATGAGCAGGCATGACTAGTGTGTACAAATTTAGGGTTGCTTCAAAGAAAATTACATTGGCTATTCATCATATTCTTTTCTTTAAGAAAAATCTTTTGAAAGCTGTTTTTATTTTAAAAGTGAATTTGATATCCAGGAAATACACTGATATTTTACAAAGGAAAGCTTGCGATTCTTCACGAGAAACAGTTGCCATTGGAAGACCCTCCCTCTAGGACTCTCAGGATGTTTACCTGCATTTGTATTTCTAGCTTATGCTAAAGTCCCAGCAAGAATGGATCAGTTCTGCTAGTAATATTGCAGTTTATAATGAGAGAGATATTACAAAAGTAGCTTTATCTTCTACACTTGCTTTGCATATGCTGCCAAATAATCAGTGTCATTGAATTTAGACTTAGCCGGATTGGTCAAAATTTTGTCTGGCCTGTAGAAGCAGTAGGTATACTGTCAAAGCTTCTATCTCTTTCTAGCTCAAACCTTCTATATATCTTTTTAAATATATGAAGACAATTTTTTCTTGGTTTTATGAGTGTTGATGTGAACAATTCTCTATTCTCTTCCTTTTTTCCTTATCTGACTGCTGATTAAATTGGCTGTCAGTTGGAAAGCAGTGGCTGGGAACCAGTAGATGGATTATATAACACATTTTTTGAGAAAAAGCACAGGTGACCTTTATTTTCTCCTTGTGTCCTGTAGCTGAGCTGGGGGACTACGACCCATACAAACACACCACAGGTTACGTCTCTGAGTACCGCTTCGTTCCTGACCAGAAGGAAGAGCTGGAGGATGCCATAGAGCAGATACACAAGACTTTGATGTAAGAATTCAGTACTGTTGGGAACTTGGCAGGTGATACCACACTCAGGGATGCTAGGTAGGTGGGAGGAACAGCCTGTGGTGCAGAATGGAGGTTTCTAGACTTAAGGAAAGGACATAGGGAATCCAGTTATACCTCTCAGAAGCAGAAAATATTTTACATATTGAAGCTGTTCTTTTAGGAACTGAGTAGAACAGTAACTGGAAATGTGAGGTGTGTCAGGCCTAGGTATGGGTGTTTCAGAGCCAGCAGTTTTAATAAAACATATGCCAGAAATTCAGCCATACATAGAGTTAAATTAAACATGTACTTGCTTATCTCTAAGTTCATGTTCCTGGTAAGTGTTAGGTGCAATTGTGATCTAACCATTTATGAAGATGAGGGCAGTAAGTACTCTTTCATGAGCATGTTCATCATAGCCTTTGTCAAAGTAATGCCAAGAGAATCCATTACCCATCTTGTAGTAGATCTAAATTTCTTGAGTCTCTTGCTATAATGAAGCCACAGTCTAGATGAAGTTTAAGTAATTTTTGCCTGCAGCATTGTGTGTTAATGTTATATGTGTCTTGCTTAATGAGAATAGGTATTAACTCAGGGTCACAGCTGTTCACTGAAAAGTTTTCCAGTAATTGGAGTCTGTGCCAGTTGCCACATTGACCTAAACTTTCTCTTCCAGGGAAGAGGGTCTGCTGTCAATAATTATTTCTGTGTGGCTGCATGACAGCCTTGTACTAACTGATGCATTTCAGAGAACTTACTACATGTCATTCTATGAAGTAAAAAAATATTGTTTTTTCCATTCCAGAGAGAGGAAACTGAGTCACAGGTAGTTAGTTTGGTTCAGCATCACAGAATTGGTTTGTGAGAAATAGGACTTGAGATGAATTGCTGCGAACTAAACAGCCTTCATTTCTCTCTCTCAAGTTTCTTCACTCATTAGATTCAGAAGCCAGTGGTTGTGATGGGAAGTGATTGTTATCATAACACTTACCAATCTGGAGTTCTGGTACTGTTGTGCTGTTTGGCTGCAGTTGGGTGTTAGGGATTTATCAGCATCAGAACAGAGAGGAAAGCCAAGGTGTACTCATTGCTGCTTCAGGCCAATTGTTACCACCAGCACTGCCAGCTTTGACTTCTGATCACAGGTGACCACAGTCTCTTCAGCTAAGAAATGCGAAGCTATAATGGATGAGGGCCTCCCAAATTGACTCATTGACCAGAGAATTTTTAGGCACAGGTTTGTGATATGGCTTGGAAGAACTGTTCTGTTCTTTCTGGATCCAAGCATGGAAACACTGGGGCTTTTTTGGTGGAGTTTTTTGTTGTTGTTGTTGTTTGTTGTTTGTTTGTTTGGTTTTTTGTTTATTTTGTTTTGGTTTTGTTTTTTTCCATCCAAAAGAGATTGTGTGTATGCCAGCTGCATGGCTGTCCCTTTGCCAGCCCTGTCATTCCCACTGGCAAAGACTGCTTTAGTTTTGAGATGTGTGATGCTGAGGAGAGATCGTGTTTTCATACACGATAAAAATTAAGCACACTTTGTACTAATGGGAGTTCTTTCAGTCTCTGACAGTCCTTCATCCCTTCAGGTTCTGGCTTCTCCATCTGCTTTTGGGAGGACTTCTACCACGGGCTTCCATCTGCTTCCTTCAGAAGCTTCAGCTCACATCTTTGCTTCCTTCAATATTTTTGCAAATTCAGTTTCTAAAACATGATGTATTACTGTGAAAGTTTTTATAAAAATACCCTCAAACATTTATTTGACATTTAAACCTTTTGATCTGTTCAGAGACAGGTGAGAATAGAGAAATAGGTGCATCAGGATTTTTCTAAACCTGGTCAGTAAGGAAAGACTAACAGCAGAGTTTAAATTGGTGTTGTATTCTAGCACTAATTCAGTAATGAGGTAATCCACTTTGTTCAGAACTAGTATTTTGCCTGCATGCAAACTCAGCAAGACAATACAGCCCCTGTAAACATTTTGCTTACATTTCTGAGAGCTACTTTGCAAGACTTTAAATTAAAAATCAAGCTGCAGAGTAAATTTTTACAGCAAAAATGTATGAAAGATGTGACAGATGTGACTTTACTGAAATGCCAGATATCCAGTGTTCTGTGTGTTCTGAATATAGATAATGAATGACACATCTACTGGGATTTGAAGAAAGGAATTTCTCTTATGAGCTTCAGGTCTGCCACTTTTCCAGGAGTCCTTGGAGAGAAGAGCACCTGGAAAACTGGCAGTGCTGCTACACCGATGAGCTGAAGCAGTCCATCTCCCAGATGGAAAGAAGTCATTTTAAATCCTTTGAATACCTTTAAATAGCTATTGCATTCATGCTAGCACTGCTGTTTCACGTATTTGATCTTGGAAGTTCTTTTTTCTTTGTCAGCCATAAGACAAATTTGGGAAAACCGGTATGGTAGCTTCTAGGCTAGAGAGAATGGTGACACAAGAAGCAAGAGTGTGCATATTGCAGGACTTTTCCAGATTTTTCATCAAAATATTGAATGTAGAATGCTCTACTTCACAACTTGAATTTGAAAGGTAGCACATCCAGTGAAGTATTTCTCTAAGAAAACCAACAGGATGGAGCAGGATATGCATCTTTTTGAGCTGATATTTTTTACAAGATGTGCTATACTTTACCAGTAACACTTCACTTGCTTTCAGAGAATTATTGAAAAGAAGTGAAAATGAAAATATGGCCTCAAGCTATTTAAAGCTTGCAAAAGAGAATCTTGTTCTTGTATCAGGAACAGATATTAAGGGAGGAGCAAAATAAATTCTGAGGACAAGGCTTTACATTTATTTAGTTGTTTTGTTCTTTTTGAAAACAAATCCATTGTCAGTAATGCAATATGTGTTCCTACTAGCCAGGATTTTTCCCTCACCAGTTTTCCCAGTTGTTTCCTGTGGTACTTTTCAACTGATGGATTATGATATGTAGCTAGGAAGGCAGGCAGGATCTTTGAAATGGCTAATCTTATGAGACGGACTTCAAATCTTGTTTTCAATGTAGTAGACCTGGGTACCACCAGCTGATGTGACTTATTATGGGCAAGATTTTATGGAGAAAGTAATAATTTATCTGAAGTTATGAACCTTGCTTTCAGGAGCTTCAATACTGCTATGGGGAGCTAGTACCTCAACCAGTCATACGATTCCTGCTTTATTAATAATAATGTAGTTATGGGGTAAAAAAGCTATTTTGCATATTGAAGCCTACAAATGAAGTGTGTGAAGTGTGTTTGTAACAGCAAGGAAAAGGTTAGCCACTGCATTAGGCAAACTTTATATATATGATAGCATGTATGTCTGTGGTATGAGACCACTAGAGATCTAGTCTTTGAAGTTCAGTGTTGAAAACACAATGACAGCCTAAAAAACTGGTCAAAAGGGTTGCATATGTGTTCAGAAAACTGTATTTATTGATATGATCTATTTTGATATGTTGATTGGAATTGCAAGATTCTTATAAATAATTGTGTTTACAGGGGTCAAGTTCCTGCTGAGGCAGAAGTGAACTACTTAGGTGTGGCCAAATCTCTGGAAATGTATGGAGTGGATCTCCATCCTGTTTATGTAAGTGAAAAATAATTACTGCACTAATGTGTGAAAAAGTGCTTATATAGTTTTGTTGCCACAAGGTATCTGGGAAGGGAACACTACTCAAGAAATGCAAAGGAACACATGTTTACAGACAGAGGATTCAGTTATTCATACATACAAAAGCCTAATGATTTTCAGATTAAATGTTGTGATTGTGTTACGCCTATAAAAACCAATCAGTTATACATTGGATAAAAACCATTTAGATAGAAAAGAAGTAATTTGTGCAACTGTCAGGAGACTTGAGTGAGGGTTATCGCCTCTGTCTTTTGCGGTAGAATTTGCACATTATTTTAGTTTAAATAAGAACAAGTATGTCCTGAAACTTTTTCAATACCATTGCAAAATTAGAGTGGAGTAGCAGTAGCATATCTGGCTTTTCTAAATACAAAATATTTGTTGTCAAGGTTTTACTAAAGATGCAGACTGTTTCCATTTTTTCCCGTGTTGTATCATACAGCATTGCAACTTGTCTGTATTGCCTCAGAAATTTCTTTTCCCCCTCCATTTCTTTTGTCTGTCAGCATGTATGTTGGGATTGGATCCAAGTCATCACCTGGAGGCAATGTACTCCTGGTGGAAACATCATTCTATCTTGTTTGAATTATTCTGCCTGTGGCAGTTGTTCTTTTTTTTTTTTTCAATAAAAGAAAATCAAGAGTTCAAATGGGGAGTTGCAGTATAGATAGTTCACTGAGTTACACGTCAGTACTTTGTAAAGTTACTTGAAAGAAAATAAAGAAATGAAGATACTACCTGAAAATTAAATGTGTATTTCCTCTAAAAAATGTGTAGCCTGCAGTAGAGTACCTTTTAATGTACCCTATGGCTTAATTGTATTCATATCCCAGGCTTTGTTCCCCTCCAACCCACAGAAAGCTGGGGAGTTACTGGAACGTGATCCAACATGAACCAACAAAATCATGTTACATTCATACAGTCTGGATTTTTTTTTTGCCTCATAACTTGCTTTTATTGTGCAATAAAATCTCTGCCTGGGTAACTTGTGAGCATCATTGCTCCTACTTAAATTAGAACAGCAGAAACCCTCATTTGAGACTGAAGCTGCACACATGACAAGATGCAGTTATTTTCATCCTTTGGTCATATTAAAAATAAAGTTGCCTGTAGCAGTTAATTCACTGAAGAGCACAGGCAGAGCTTACTAGGTGTGCTGTAATCACGGGTCGCTTTCTCAGTGTCTCAAGTCAGTCCCTCTCACAGTTGATAATTTTGCTGTTCATGCTTGGCTGGTTTAGAGCTTGCAGGGCTCTTCCTCATTGCCTCAAGTAGGAAGTCGAATGAACTTTTCTAGCTGATTTTCTTTTAACCTTGTGCACTAGGGTTTACACTCTTTCAGCTGTAAGCTGCTTCTGGTTTTGATTATGACTGTAAATAGCGGAGGTGGGGACCTTCTGCCACTTAGAAACAGGGCTTTCACCCTGTTCTCTCGCAGTGCAGTTTGAGATTTGTATCCTGACTTTCTTTCTCTGCATGCCATTGCCCTTTCTGAACAACATAAAAAGAAGCTTGACTCTCCCAAAGGAGCTGCTTCACTTGGAGGTAGCAGCAGCTGACACTATTTTAGGAGGGGGAAGGCGGCTATGTGGTTGTATTATAGGCCAGAAAATCACCATTTACTTTCAGCTGAAATTTGGAATAACTGTTGCATTCATGCCTGAATAAGGAGTTCAGTTTCTGACTTTTGGCCTTTTGCCAAATAGCAAAAATTAATGCAGTAAGAAAACAAAAAAAAAGGTGTTTTTGTTTTTCACCAAAGCATGAAATTCCCATTCTTTTCCCTCACTGCCATACTTTCTTGCCACTTTTCCCCCAAAACTACAAATTTTAATATAGCACTTTTCATCAGTAGATCAAGTACTATTTTCTCATTTGTACAGAGTGTGAAACAGTACATTCAAGTTACCAGGATGAATTTCTCACTGGATCTCACTGGTACTGTGATTCTGCTTGCAACTGTATGAATAACATAGATTTTTATTTTCCAGGGTGAAAACAAATCCGAATACTTTTTAGGACTAACGCCCATAGGAGTTGTTGTCTACAGGAATAAAAAACAAGTAGGAAAGTATTTCTGGTATGTATTATTTAAATGTGCAATCTCCACTAAAACAATAACAATGTTGTATGGAAGTCTGTGATTTGTGGTATCTATTTGAAAGGCTGATCATAGCAATATTAAAAAAGTATACACAGAATTCTTAATATTTCTCTGGATTATGAAGACTTTTAATTCTTTGGTAATCCACATATTGAAAACAGTAGATCACTCTTACCATACACATGCTGAAATGTTTACATATCACTAATTGTCTCCTGACATCTGGGACATTCATGAAAAATAAATCTACCTGTGAATTTTTTTTGGTCTTTGTATGCAAATGTATACAATTTTATATTTTATTATGCATTAAATTAAAAGCCCATGAAGTTCTGTCTGTCTTTTTTTCTCAATATTACAGGCCTAGAATTACGAAAGTCCACTTCAAGGAAACACAGTTTGAACTTCGAGTCCTGGGAAAAGATGTAAGTTTTAATTTAGGCCTGACAAGATTGAAAAAATAATTTTAGGTCTAATGAAGATGGAAATTTAGTGTCTCTGTCAAAGTCTAATTGGTTTTATTGAAATTTACTGTGTGAAACAAAACGCAGGTGAAGGGAGCCTCATGAAGCTGTCAGGCACACAACGGGCAGCCACAATATACAGCTTGAAGCCCATTTGTCAGAGTTTAACATCACTTTGCTCTTAGACCCTTTGAGAGAAAGCAATGTTGGTTCCAGTGGGGCAAGGATAGCAGGTTGATAGCAAGGCACGAGGTTTTAAGAGACAGTAAGTAAAAAAATTATATATATTTATCCCCTATAAAACATGTGGAGTAAGGAGAGGAGAATACTGCTGAGAATATATGAAAAAATAATAAATTGTAATAAAAAGCATAGCTGCAGTCAGTTTCTGGTTTTTGCTGTCTGGTTTAGTTACAAGTTTAGTTGGCTGAATTATTTTTTGAAAATACTTTGTACGTCTTTTTGGAACATGATAGTTTATAGTTTTATAACCTGCTGGCAAACATACCCTTTACTGTTTGTGTCTTTGCTCATCTTTGCAAAGGTTGTCAGTCTCATCCATGGTTTTTCTATGAGGACATCTGTCTTGCTCCTGTTGTGGACAGCATTTCTTGTGTCTTTGCAGATGTCTTGGCAAATCTTTCTTTTGTTACTCCCAAGTGGCTTATTTATATGTGGTTTGGTAATATATGGGAATTTTATTTCTGAGGGTGTGTTTATTGAAATAGGAGAGTTATTTAAAGGCTGGGGGAATATAAAGAAAACTTCACCGTGTTTCATGTAAAGGGTGACTGACAGTTCATGTACAAACAAGTCCGAGTTTGATTTGGAGTGAATTACTTGAAAGTGAAGCTATAGTTTCTGTTTGATGCCACATTTCCAAAGATTTTGTTTTAACCATGTGCAATTGCAAAGGCTTAACATGCTGAGCAGAAAACTTGGAAGGTTTTGGAAAAGTTGAGGCTGTGAATATTGATGGCTGGTGAACTCTTACCATTGTGATCATAAGGCAAACATTTTTACAGAACTTGGTAATTTCAAGCCTCAACAGGTATTTCTAGGAAATTGTTGAAGACAACAGTAAGTACAGGGGTGTGTACCTTCATTAAATTCTCCTTTGCAACTAATACTAATCTGAAGTATTTACAGCATTTCATATCCAAAAAAGATCAGAAAAGACCAAAACCACAGAAAAATCTTCTTTTTTTCTTTTTTTGACAGTCTGGGGGTACTTTGAACAAAATTATATATTGGAATAAGCAGACAGTAACCTCAGTCTCTGGATTAAAATTGTCATAACAGTTTATGCTGTTCTACACAGAGGAGGAAAAGCTCATCTGTATATTTGTATGAATGTATGTTCCAATAATCTCAAAAAATCTGATTCACAAGTTTATTTTATTCCTCTTGGGTTTTTTTTTTAGAATAAATGCTATCACTTTTCCTCCCATGTGACACATGAATATATTATAGGAGAGTAAATATGCCATTTTCACTCCATCCTCCCTCCTGAATATCACTTAACAGCCCAGGGAATCAATACTTTCCTTGTTTCAGATGTGGTATACTAAGTCTGTGATGTTTTGTGTGTTTCTAGTTAGTTGTAGAGAGCTCCAGAAGAGATTCAGGACGAGTAGGAGTATTGGGGACTTTCCCATGTCTTTAAATTGAACTTTGTGGCATAGAGTGAAGGAGCTACTGTATAATGGAGCAGATTATTTCTGAGTGAACCAAGTGCTTTGTGTGAATCATGTTTTCCATGTAAAACTCTCTGCAGGGTGGGTTTTGATCCATCTTTCCGCCCCCACCAGCTACCCTTATTCACACAGACTGTCACCTTTCAGTGCTCATAAAGATGAAGCTATTGGTGCCATTAGTACCAGAAGTGTTGCTCTTTCCTTGGACTGAGTTACTCGTGGTAACTTCTTCATTGTTGCTTGCTGACATTGGTGTGAAATTTTTTCAACCATGCCAGAAGAATCTGTGTATTTTGCACTTGAGGGGTGAAAATGGACATCCTGATCTTCTTGACAGATGACTGTCAAGTCTTCAGACTATCTAAACTCCATGCTGTTGTGTGTCTGTGTCAGCCAAACCTATGGCTTTTCTTGTTTACATTGCTTCACTTTTTATAAACTTGATGTTTATCAAGCAGAAGATGTTATTGCTTAGTGTCTTAAAATAAAGTAAGTTGCTTTGGCTTTTCTGTTTTGTAGTGTAACCTCTTGCACTTCTTCATATCTCTTCCATGAGAATAATTCCTGTATATTTAGCTGCCTCATATTTTTTTCCTGCACACCTGTTCCTGTTGTATACAAGCATGGCCATCATTATATATTTTCTCCCTAAGGCCATTGCTGTTGCCCCTTCATAAATAAAATACTGCATTTAATATTTGTCTATCCATGGACATGTGAGACTGAAGCTCTTTTTCAGTGGTGTTTATCATTGAATCATTTAATTGTCCCTTGCATGAATCCATGCTGTGAATTCTGAGCTATAAATGTGTTATGTCTTCACTGGCACCTCAAAGTATCAGCATGAAATTATGAACCCTTACCCTGCAAGGACTGCACGTTTCACATTCCCTGAACATGACAAAAAATTGCCAAGAATTTTTGAAGATTAAAGAAGTTTATTTCTCAGAAATCTGAGAAATTCATCTAATGCCTAGGCACAGTTCCTGGCAGCATGTCTGTTGAGCAACCTTGCTGGACACAGTCCAGTAACACAGGTGGCTGCCAAAGCCCTCCCCTCTCCACCAGCAAAACAGTTTGATCACAATGGATGATCTGTGTAGAAGTGGGTAGTGGAAGGGGTGCCTAGCATATCTCCTGTGTTTCCCCATGTGAGAAGCACAGCCTGTTTCCTAGATTTCTCTCTCAGCTAGGGACACTAAAGGAAAGAGAGGAGAACGCGCTTTATTTGACTGTGTAGGCTAGGAATGCAAATGTAATAATAGGCAGGAGTGAGAGATGTGGAACTTTTTTGCCTGTAGGTACCAAGTACTATTGTGCTGTTCCCTGCGTGCCAGTGCTGTTTTGTGTAAATGTGCCTTTTACTTTTACTGCTCTCTGTCTGAACATGCACGTGCATGATTTCACTCCTTAGCAGGGTTTATGCAAAACTTCTGTTCTTACTTTTCCTGTTTCACAAAACAGAAAGAATTCAGTGTGCGAAACAAATCTTTGCACATTGCTTATACTTTACACAAATCTTTGCTTTTCTCATTTTTGCTGTAAGAGAAGGGTCTTTTGGAATTCTGAAATTTTTATTTCAAGAGATCTTGAAATTTGGTTATTTTCAAGTCATAAAATTTCCCAATTTGTGCAGTTAAAAATTATTTACACATTTTTGTGTGTTCCTCTTCAGTCTTCCATATTCAGATGAAGAGACTTCCCTCAGCTGAGTTCACAAGGTGAAATTGGTAATGACATTCAGGAACAATACGAACCACTGATGCAAGTCCAAAGTACATAATCCTCCCCATTTTGTGTGGCTGAAACTTGTGTAAATACAGTAGTTAGCAAAACACCCAGCAACACTAACTACCTGTAGGAAATTGCAATGTTCAAAATGCTAAAAGTGTTGTCTTTTATTGGAAAGAAAAGGTCATGGTCTTAACAGGTAAGGCCATCTTTGCTTTATCTATATAAATCAATTAATTCCCTTGGGGTAGAAATGTTAAACCAGAAAGGTGTTGCTGTTTTCAATTCTGCTTACTTTTTATATAAGCATTTATAATTGTCATGGTAATCACTACTCTTACAAGCCTTAAATAGTCCTTAAATTAAAAGGAATATGGAGGAATACCTGAACCCAGCTGTGCTGTGTCCAGTGTCATACTGGACTTGGTTGCAGTAAGTTACAGAATCCTTCCCAGATAAGCTGAGACATGGTGAAGGAATTATGAATTGTTTCCCCTTTGATGAGGATGAGTGTTTTAGGCTTTTTTTCCTCTCTAGTAAAATTTAATCATGCTATTAAGTTAATGCAGGCATCAGTTTTGAGGCCACTGTTTTCAGACATAGTTTTCCTTCCAATTCAAGTAAATAAGTCTGGGTGTGTTATCAGAAGGCTTTTATGTTTGTCCCATGATTTTTAGCCAATTGTTTCATCTTCCAGATCTGAGTTCCACCATGTTTTGGTAAATTCGATCTATATGATTAGTCGCTCCTCTGCCTCCCATCCCCCCTGTTTTTTTACCTTCTCTGAGTGCCTCTGATTGCTGAATAATTAAGTGTAGATGTTTCAGCATCATCGATATTTTTCTTACTAGCTAGGGTGAACATTCTTCCAGCTTAAAAAAATGATGCCTTCATATGATGGAATCAATAATTTTTGCTGGTCAGATCTTTCTATGACCTGGCAGTGTAACTATATGGTCCCTCTTATTGTCATTTACTGATTTTCATGTGTTTTTGTGCCATTTGTCCTGTGTACGGGAAAGTGCTAACTAATGCACAGGGCAAAGATTGTCTGAAATCAGATGCTGAGGATGGTGTAAATCACACCTCCTTTGTCACTCACACGTTGGTGAAAGGGTTTTAGACTCAGTTTTGTTGCATGGGGTGTCATACCATGTTGAGCTCTCATCAGTGACTGACATCACTGGGACTGCTCATTCTTTGTGCATATCACAGCTGAAACACCAAGCACTTGAGTTCACCAAGTGAAAAATACATGGAAGGGTATATTTTATGAACACATCTGAGTGTTTAGCTTGTTGAAAACAAGCAGTGTGATGTGTCTGTTGCTTCTCCTTTTCTGTTGGAAGTTTGTATGTGTCTGTTATCCTTTGTATGTGTCCCGCTTCTCTTTTCTCTGCCAGTTGCCAGAGATCAGCTTTTAAGCTTTGACTATTCTTTTGTTGTGGTGGTTGTTCTCTTCCTTAACAGATTTTAAGGTGGATTTTAAGACTTACAACTTTTTCCTAGCATTTTGAATTATTCTGAAGTTAGCTTTTTTAAAAAATAAAATCCTTCCATTCTGTTTCTTTCCTTCAGGTTTACCTTTGCCCTTTTCTATATGTATGTTTTGTGAGTTTCCTGTGTCACTGCTTCAATTAGATTATAATAGGTCTTGAGTTCTTTTCTTTCACTTATTCTTGCCTTTTTTTACACT
This sequence comes from Tachycineta bicolor, assembly GCA_025960845.1. Classification (NCBI taxonomy): domain Eukaryota; kingdom Metazoa; phylum Chordata; class Aves; order Passeriformes; family Hirundinidae; genus Tachycineta; species Tachycineta bicolor. The sequence continues at coordinate 12,116,804 of JANEHK010000022.1, read as the reverse complement.
GTTAACCAGAGTATTTTTGATTGACATCTGAGCTGCAGTTTCAGAAACATCAGAAATATAATTTTTGAAAAAAAAAACCTTGTGCATTTTACTTAGGAAAACTGATGTGAATGAAGAAGAAGGAAGGAACAGAGGTGTTTCAATAATCTCTTTTCTCTGTTTTTCAAAAAGAAAACCAATTTTAAATGAAAAATTCCACTAAATTATAGAACCTGCTTTTCTTCATGCTGATTTCTTTTCTTGCATGCACTGGCATGCAGTAGTTAGTTTTTGTTTTCAGTAAATGAGATTCACTTTGATGGCAGGATACCCCATAAGAATATTAATTTGTTTTGTTTTATCTTCAGTGCAATGAAACTTCATTCTTTTTTGAAGCACGTAACAAGGTCACATGCAAACATCTCTGGAAATGCTGTGTAGAGCATCATACTTTTTTCAGGTGAGTGATGCAGAAGTTAGGTTGTGTTTTCCTTAGGGCCACTACACTGAGTGGAAGCCTTGTTATACCTGCAGAGTGGTGTAACAAAGGCGTGCTGTCTGGAAACACATTTCTGCTCTTGGTTATAGAATGCTTTTAAAAGCCCAACATCTTTTCTTACGGTGATGTGAAAAAATGTTTTTAAAATTGGGTAGTTTGGTGGTTTCTTTTATCTTAGCATTATTCTCTAAACAGTACTTCAGGTTGTGTATAGTAGGCTTTATCAGAAATATTAACATATGTATATGGCAGGATTTAAGTTTCCATATGGTTTTTGATGTATTTAACCATCAGATTTTCTATAGCAGCATTGGCTTGGGGGAGGCCTTTGGAATTCAGACATTACTATTTTCTACAGTGCACAGATTTTTTTTTTTTTTTTTTTTTTTTTTTTAATAGAAATTCATTGAGTTTCCATAACATTTTGTTTACTTAATGAAGTGTATAAAATCTTCCCTGTACTGTTGCAAAAAGCACTAAGAGGAATGCGCTAAGGTGTCTAATTGGGAACTGGTAGATGGAATCCTCGGGGCTGCCTTTAGCAGTGTTGTAAATGAATGAACTGAGGATCCCTCCTGCAGTCTCACTACTGTGACAGGGTTTGGCTTCTCCCAAAATTACATGACAGGCTGCTGATGCTAGCAATTTACACTTGACTCTGAAATGAAGAAGTGTGTAGTCAAAATAAGGGGGGACAAACAGGTGGCTTTGGGAGACTTTCAACCCCGTAAGTGTCTGTCCAGAGGTAGGGAGGAAGAGGAACTTTCAGAAAAAAAAATTTTTGAGTCCAAATTTGTATTATTTTTTCTTGACTTAGGAAGGAGACTATAATTCAGACCTATCTATGCAACTTACTCTGTTATTTTATTTTTCAAACTATATAGGGTGCCAGAGAATGAATCAAACTCACTGTCAAGGAAAGTCAGCAAGTTTGGATCCATAGGTTATAAACATCGGTACAGGTGAATTTTTTTTATTGTTTAAACTTCAGTTCATTTCTTTTTGATTCCTTTTCTCCTCTTTCCTTCCAATAAAAGAAAACCCTGTCTTGGTTTGAAAAGACAGGTATCTGCTAAGGAGAGGCGGAGCCTCTCTAGGAAGGGGGAATTCCACAGGAAAACTTAACCCCCAACAAACCCCCACCCAGAATATAACCCAGCATAGTTCTGAAGGCAAATATTTCTAAACCTTGAAAGATTGTGTAAACTTGAAATTAGGGTGGATAAGGAGCACTATTTCCACTGTCATGCAAGAAATAAATGGATCATAATGAGTAAGGCTGATAATCATTAGTTGGGCATATCTTGTTACCTTGCCTATTTCATAATCCAGATTATGTGAGATATCACACTCTTCATGATCCAGATTCTTCCCGCTGTGGATAACAGAGCAATGATTGTCCTGCCGTTTGTGTTTGTAGTGGATCCTGGCCTGCATTACCCCATCTGGGATAATGAGTAGGAGTTCACTGGATTCCTACCAGAGTACTGCAGATGAATTTTTTGTTGGATCACTTCAGGATATTGGAGTCTGGCACTAGTGCTGGGGAGGATTAAGCTTTGTACTGGCAAGAACTTTCCAGGCAGTTAAAAAACAACATGCCATGGAGCAATTAACCATGTTTGAGCTATTGCTGTTGATGGTGCAGTTCAGTTTCTCTTCCTATTTTAATAAATGTCATGGGTGATCTGTGATCAGGCTTGCCATGTTGGGTTGATGTCATAACTGACAACTTTGGTTGTCTTCCCTTTTTACCTTTGGTCCCTATTGTTGCACCAAAAGCAGTGACAGTGTTGTGTATACGTACAATTCATTAGCTCAGAGCAGAAACCATAATCCCTCTGTTTTTCTGTGTAAATGAGGGGACCACCATGATATTTTTATTTGTCTTGTGGTGTTAGGTTTTTTCTTTATGTGGTTAGGTTTTTATTTTGTTTTGCTAAATCTTCTAGGTACTACTCATTGTGTGACAGTTTCAGGAAGGCAATTTTCTTGTCTTAAGATCAGATGCTTTGGAAGTCTTAGTGGGGGTGGAAGGTCCTATTCCCAGATGTTTTGTTAAAATTGCTTCTGGAATTAGCAGGACTGTCATGGTTGCCGAATTTAAAAGTTGAGCAGAAGAGTTTTCTGGCTAACTTGGGAGCATGCTTTAAACTAACTAAATTTAAAAAAACCCACAGTACTGTGATGTAGGGTTTCTCGGGATTCAGGTGGTTTTAGAGTCCTTTGCCGTTTGAAAAGCCCTGAGCCAGACGCAAGAAAGAGACAAAATCTTCAGGTTCTGATTTTTCAAAGTTGCGCGCTTTGTTTATTATTTCTTATCTTACAATTCTTTCTGTGCCCAGCTAAGATCTGTGCAGCTACTTGAGTATCTGACGACTCCCCCTGCACTGGAAGGTCTTTGCCTCTTATACTAATTGCTACGTATTCTTTATTTATAGTTATTTTCCAATACCTACTACCTATACTAAACAGGTCACCTCTACTCTGACCCAATCTCCTTAAATTACTTTGTGCCATGTCACTGCAGAAAATGGAGTGAATGAAGAAGAAAGAAGAAGCAAGAGACAACGCTCAGAATCCTCCATCTTGCTCCCATCCACCTCCATACTAAAGAACCCAAAACTATGATTTTTCACTCTGTGATAAGCTAAACCACTGTCTTTCACAATCTTGTGGCCTGTAATTCATCTTGCAGTATCGGAAGCCTTTCCCATGGACTGGGATCAAAGCCAGTGTCTTTCTGGGCTCTGTGCCAGAGTCTCAGACCCCACTGTCGAGGTCTCTGACTCTCCAGGGCAACCAAAGGAATGCCCTGGACTCCGACATCTCCCCCTCCTGTTTGAACCAAAACCACCTCCTTGGCAACCTTCTCCATGGCCTGCCATATGCATCGAAGCAAACATGGCAGAATCATGAGAAGAATTACAAGCCTTACTAAAATGTATATAAATCTTCTTAAAAATCCCTTCCACAATGGTGAAAGGTCAAACAAATTGAACACACCATCCATCCATGACCCAGTTACCTCTCCAAGTTTGTTTACACTCTCCTGCAATTGCTTGATGTTCTCATGAATGGATTTGGAATGATCTGACAAAATCATGCAAGACATCCCTTCAAATTCCTCACACCCATGTCCATGTGTCAGCAATAGATAATCTATTGCTGCTCTGTTTTGGACACTAGCTTGTCTTACACTGTCAACGTCCAATAACATGTCACTCAGTGCAAGAGAGGTGGCTCGGGCATGTTTGCTCAGCCAACAACCCACATGATCCAACTGTGTCAAGGCTACTCCTGATGCTGCTTGTGGTGAAAAAAGTGCAACCGCAGTTCTCTGAGCCTTGCCCCATGTGTGAACATTGTCATCACAATTTGGATCATACATTTTGATAGATCTTTTCCCTCTCTATTTTTGTTCTCTCAGCAATGTCATGTTGGATGTTAGCAATGAAAGCATTCCAATGCTGCATGGACCACCTTTGGCAGGGATTGTGGGCCAAATTCTGTCCCCACAAATTAAAAAGATTGTGCCAGGGTCCCAGACCCCCCTGTCCAGGTCTCTGACCTTCCAGGGCAACCAAAGGAATGCCCTGGACTCCAACAGGGTTAGGATTTGAGAGCGCTTTTTTGTCATTTAATTATTTTATAATTTTGAATATATTAAAATTCTGCAGTGCTGACTATCTGTGATAGGCTATTGGTGAAAATACTATCAGTATTTCATGGAGTCTATTCAAATAATTTAGAAAATCTACTTATGTAATTCCTGTATAGTTGCTTTGTGCTTTCTAGTACAATAGATTTTACTTCAAAGTCATCAAACTTCAGGTGTTAAAGAATTAATTACTTCTCTTGTGTAGTAAGTTTCCAGGAGCAAATACAGAGTTTTGGGGGAGGAATAGAAATTTTAGGTTTTTCTTATGACCACTATATTCTGCTTAGTCACACTGAGAGGAACATGAGTATAAAAGAATTTATTTGAAATTAATAATTTATTTAAATTGTTCACTGAAGAAAAACCTTACTGTGAACAAGAATCAAGACTTTTACTCAATTAGTTGTCATCTGTGGCTGCTAGTGAGAGCCTTTTCTTACAGTTTGTTTTGCAGTCTTTTAGGCTGTCATTCCATATGCCAGAGGAGTAGCCCCTGACTGACTGGAACTGAACAATGTTAAATATGTGTAAACAATATTAAATACATTTTCCTGGAAAACTTATAGAAAAAGTTCAGGAAGAAATAATATTACTTAAGAAAGTTGTATGTTAGAATATTTTAGGTTAGAAAAGGTTGTGCTATCTTAAGCTATTCCTAGCAAACCAACATTTGGTTTTAGTGGCTTATCTACATTTGAAAATGCCAAATGTAGGAGTAGTTGGCACAATCTGTTGATGATTTTGCCAGTGACTGATTCAAAACAAAATTCAGGGTAGTGCTGCTCAACAGAAGAACCAGAGGTGGGATGACAAGTTAATAGCATTTTTTTCCAGTCTAAGAATCCTCCTTGATAACTATTCCAAGTGCTTTCTCATGATTTTATTGTGTTTTGAAGTGGCAAAACATCTTTGCGAATGACCAGAGACCCTTCTGTGCAGCTTCCACGGCCTGACCAGAGCATTGAAAGAAGTCGCAGCAAGACTTACCCCAAAAGAACACAACAGACAGGTAGGTCTTTCTCTGCTGATCTGGGGTCAGATGTCTTCTTTGTTTGCTTAATTTTCTCGTCATGAGGTGACTCAGAAGTGCTGCAGTGTCCCCAAGGATCTTTGGGAATGGATTCTGTCTTTTGCCTTAGGTCAGTATTTATATCTAAGCTTTCCAGATAAAATAAAAAAATGGATGAAAGAGAATAAAGCCCTGTGTGTGTAGGTCTAATGTAAAGGTTGAAAGGGAAGTTTGAAAACAGGCAGTGAGTACATGTTTTTTTTCTCAGGAGTCCTGTTTCTTGCAAGCTAATTTTATACCTATATGTCTTGGTTAGTATCCCATTGTTTGGCTTGTTTGACCCAAGGTGCCACTTTTGTGCATCTTCTTCCCATTTCAAGGACAGTATCCCTTTATTTTGATATTAAGTGGAGCAGAAGTTAGTGCCATGCAATTTTAACATGCTTCAGATATATGAGCTGGAAATCTGCTCTGCACATGTAAGCTGTCATGGGAAGCTGGAAGCTTTTACAGGTGTTAGGGGAGGTAGGATTAAACTTGGATCACGGAAGTCATGCCCTAGATAACAGGTACTTCCTGAAATTTGGTGATAGAGGTGTCAAGCTCCAGGTCCACATATGACTACATCGTTATTACTTAACTTCATCTGTGACAGAAGGCATACAAAGTTCAGCCAAACTTGCGCATGGGGTCAAGCACATGTGTGTGTGTGTTTGCTATTTGAGAAAAAACTTGTCTGGGCTTTAAAATGTAAACAATATCTTTCTTTTATTGCTGTTTTTGAGAACCTAATTTTAAAAAGAGAGCAGATATATACCTCTGGAAACCTCCAGTGTTTATCCTGAATGCGGTCTTTTGTCTTTTGATTTAGAAACAAAACTGGTGTGGTTTGCCTTTTAGCTGTGGTAGCTCTTGGAATATAACATAATTAAAAGTATAGCCTTGGAAAATATTTTTTAAATTTTTATTTTATGTGAGAAGAGAAGAACTGCTTTACTTTCTGATTCTGGTATCTCATTGTGTGTGCTGTTTTAAGTGGGTGTCTGAGAGGACAAGAAACTGTTCATGCTTGAATCTAATGACTTAAACTTTTTGTTCAGCTGGACTATCTTGTTCTTAGGGCAGCAGTTCAAGCCAAACAGCATTTCCTACCTCATTAGTCCCTAGTTCTGTTTCTGAACACCATGAAATTTGTGTGGCTATTTGTCACCTAAAACTCAGTTATTGGTTTAAAATAATGTTTGCCTTAGCCCAGGCAGCAAAGGTCAGTCTGTGTTGCTATAAGGCTGTGCATGTGTTGTGTTTATTCGTTTTCAATTTCTTCGGCTGGAAATGTGAAGAAAAACTGAAACTTTCCCGTAGCTTCTTCTGCTGATGTAATATGATGCAGAATTCTCTGGGCAACACGTTTGCTATTTTGGTGGCTTTAAAAGCTTTCTCCCAATTTAAATTAAATGTCTGCTTTTTCACCATTCTACTTACATGTAGTTGTATTATCTCTATCATACATTGGTTTTCTTTTTAAATTAAACTTAATTGCTTACCCATGTGTTCCAAGTATGCAGTCATATTCCACTGGGGCAAATGTATTAACTTAGATAATATTAATGTTAAATGAATTTGTTTCATTTCCCACTCAAAATATAGGCTGAGGGAAGAGAGCCTTGTCTTTCAAATGCCATCTTTCCCTATGATTAAGCATATTTTCTCCTTTTTTTAAGAAAAGTTTGTCTTTGCTGTTTGCAGTGATAAACATTGAATACTCTTTCTCCATTTAAAGAAGCTTTCAGAAGCTGAATGAAGGCTAAAGCTCCTTCTCCTTACTGTCTCAGACAACATGTGATGGTCTATTGCATAAAATAAATCTACCTCTTTTTACCTAAAATTATTCTTAGATATAACTGTCTTGGTTTTGAAAGACCATTGTCTGCCAGGGAAAGCTAGAGCTTCCCTTGGAATGCTTCCCTTCCCTCCAAATTATTATAATTTTGCAATTAGGGGCTTTCAGGCAAAGATATGGGAATAAGAGTAACAGTTCTTTACTAGGAATATTTAAAAAAAAAAAAAAAAAAAAAAAAAGGAAAATACAAATGAAATAGTACAAAACCAAACCAAACCAAACCAAAAACCAAAAAACAACAGCCAAAAAAACCTGGAAAAAATCCTGACAGAGGCAGGGAAACAACCTGGCACCCTGTTGCTCAGGGTGTTGGAAGCAGTCCAAATAAGTCCTCCTGGAGTAACAGATGTAGTTCTGTGGAGTAGAGATGGTCCTGTAGAAAGTCCAGTGGTGATGAGATGGGTCTGGTCTTCCTCCAGGCATCCAGGGGAAAAGAACGGATACCTGGTAGGCTTCAGTCTCAGTTTTTATTTACCTAGGAACAGTTGGCTCCTCCCCCACTGGGTGGAGCATCTCACAATGGGATGATGGACTGTGTCATGTCATTGGTGGGCCCTAATGGTCCATTATCAGAAAAATGTTCCCCTGCAGAATGGAGGGGTGGTGAAAGAGATAAGAAACACTGCTCCACCTGGTTTTAATAGCTGGGCCATTATCAGAAGGCATCCACCCCCCTACCCCTGGACTCACAAGAGATAAGGATAAAACATCTCCAAAAAACCAGTTTTCAACAGATGAAATAGAATATACATTTTTTGGTAACATAACCTAAGTCAATAACAAAGTACATTTTGCACAATACATCAAGACTATTTGGAATATTGCAAACATCATTTGCTTAAGTATATTATCCCAATGCAGGTTTTTATTTTGTGGACTATTTTTTATTTTGGAAACTAACCTGGTAGTCTAATAAATTTTATGAGTTATGTAAAAGTTTCCCTGACTAAAATGTTTGAGAAAATTAAATGACATTTCTTCTTAAAATAAATATTCCTTTTGCATATTGACATTATGCAGATGATTATCATTGATGGCTAGTCCTTTGTTCCTAATTTTTTGCTTGTAGTATGGTGTATTAAGGTTAAATATGACTTGTCCAACATTTTAAACTAGGTGATTTAATTTGCACCTATATCTTAAGGTATTTTCTGTCAAATACCACTTTAGTTAGGATCAGCCGGAGAGAGGCTTATAATTATTTGCTTTTGAATGAAAGTCGGGTTTCCATTTACTTCCCCAAATCCAACAACAGCTCACAAATAGCTTGTATGAAATAACTTCTTTCTACCTTCTCTGAGTTCAGCATCTTTCTTCATCTGCTTCTTTCCCTTTTTATCTTTTCTTAAGACTGCAAGGTGAAATGTATTAAAGGCTTCATTTTTGCAGCCACTGCAATTAGCCTTTTTGACTTTGTTTAATTTTGTTTTTGTTTCTGTTTCTGTTTCTGTTTTTGTTTTTTGTTTTGTTTTAATCTATTGGTACCAGTGATGGGACCAGTCATGGCAGTGGCTTTGGGGCAGTTAAAACAAGAGCATGACTGCAGCATATAAAATCGGCATTGCCTCCATCAGATAAGTGTCTGTGAAGTGCTAAAACCTCTAACTTCAGACATCTAATTAAAACCTTTTCCCTTGTTGCTTCTTTTGGTGTACATGTTCTGATGTTATAAACATAGTATGTGCTTTTAATGTTTTTTTTCTCTCACATGAAGGTAGAGGTTAGTTATCTCTAGCAGAGCTGAGAAATAGTGTTTCTTTGTGTCACTGGTCTGCTGAAGTATACTAAAGTCCTTAGGACTGCAGACACTTGGTGAACTGTGGGATAAAAGCTGGAGCAGGTGCCAACCAAGATAATGTTAGAAAATATTATTTCTCTTTTCAGTAAAAAAATTTGTGGCTTAACAGCGAGATTGAAGGAGATGATACTGTCAGCAGAGAGAAACTATTTTTTGTGTAAAAGCCACTGTCACAGATTACTTCCCCTTACAGGATGAACAGTGCAGACCTTTTGGCTTTAGCATTGTAGATTATTTTCCTAGAATACAGGTTGCAGTAGTTTAAAATGCAGTAACCCCCATTTTGTCACTTGTTTGATACATTTCATATCTCAGTTGTTCTAGGAGTAGTGAAAAAATCATTATTAGGAAACTTTAATGGCTATGATTTTATATTAGATTTAGACAGTGTTTTTATATTAGTGCATGGGTTTTTTTCTGAATGTTTTGGATGGTATTCAAATCTGTTTTCATTTAGAGATTTTTTTTTGTTTTGTTCTGTCAAGTGTTGTGAGTGAGATAAGTGTAACTTGTTTCATTTGCTTATTTTTCCCCTTTCAGCTGGGAGAGAATTACAGTTGCATTTTGCTCTGTTTGCACATAATAAACTCAAATACGAAGCAGGATCTCTCACTGTTCCATCTTACCATCTTAGGGCAGACTGATAATATTCAACTTTCACAATTGGGGTGAAAGTGTTCATTATTCTTTTGGCTGAATGCTGAACATTAAAAGCTCCTTGGGAACATCCTCTCAGGACAAACATTGATGTGATCCGACCTGTTACTGTGAGTCTGAGTTTATCCAGTGGTGGAAAACACATTGCTTAGGGTTTGTTGTTTGGTATCTGAGGACTTGGTTTGTCCCTGCCTTTGCATGTCTGGTAGTTGTATAAACCAGTGTAAAATAAGTGCTGCCATTCTGATTTAGAAGCCAGGTGGGGAGCTGGGTGTGGGTATTACAATTACAGTACTGTCTGTATTGTGATAATCCCTAAGCAATCACATTTTACCACAGATGCCTGTCACTTCCCTACTAGTAGCCATGGTAGGTAGAACTGTTTGTCTGGCCCAGTCAGAATCTTCTCCCAGAAAATGGTAAGATTGGGTTTGAAAGTTAGATTTTTGAGAAAATGGATTTTGGGGTGATTTTAGCTATTTCCTAATTTATATACTTTGAGCTTTATATTTTAAAGTATACTTAAAATCCAGTGTTTGGTGAAAGGATGGGTGTGACTGTTTCTGCATTTCGGTCATGGGGCATGAGATGAACAGACTCTTGATGTTACAGGTTTAGAACTAATAAGAGAAACAGCCATCATCACACAGTAGGCTGTGCTAGTGTAGACATATGGAAGTCCATTCATTTTTGTAGACTCAAAGTAGCCCAGGGTACAAAGCATGAGCTCTTACTGCATGTTTTCCATTTGGTCACACTGTCTGCTGCTCTCATGATTTCGTTTAAATACAAGCACTGCTTCCAGATAATATCTGGAAGTTACTTCACCTGATAAGAAACAGGCATGCCAAGCTAACTACCTTGCCAGCCTAATATGTTTTTGGACACTCAAGTTTTTAAAAATGTAATAGTTGGCTTGGATTGAATGGACAAATCAGCATCAGGATGGCTGTAAAAGAGAATTGAGTGTGTGCATTCACCTCATGGGAAAAGTTCACACCAGTGCATTTAATCCTGAGAGTACCTTATCCAGCCAAATGTAAACAAACAGGGAAACATCCAGGAATGAGATGTTCAAGATTTCTGCCTGTCTAAGGTATTTCTGAGATGTGTATTGCCTTGGCAAGCAAGAAACAGTGATATATCTAACTTTTTGCAATGGGCTTAGTGTTTGGACAGTGTTTTTGGAGTCTGCTCTTTTATTTTAGGTAATTGTATCATGCAGAGATATAAGTTGGTAGAACAGTACTGTAGTCAGTAAAAGATAATACCAGATGGAACATACTTGAAGACAATCATTACAGTTTCTGTAAGTGTGGACAGAAAGCTCCTGACACCCTGAGGTGACTGGGTGCACCATGGCCTGACACCCTGAGGTGACTGGGTGCCTGCAAAATGGTAAGGATATTACCAAACATAGCAAACAAGCACTTCTGGAGATGTCTATTACTTTTATATCATCTGACCCTTGACTGTTTTTCTGGCATTGTTTCACTATGATATGTTTTGGAGCACAAGTTTTTATTACTTCATTCAGTGACAAGGACTTTCTGCAACTTAATCAAAAACTGCCTCACAGAGGAATATATGAAGTGCTGAAATCAATTCCTCTGTTTGAAAAACTCATGTATTTGCTGATTTCTGCAGAAGACTGGCAAATCTAACCTGAAGGAGAACCAACTAATGAGCAGACAAAATGCCTTAGAAAATCTAAAGTATTAGTGTTGAGGTAAGGTCCAGTATGCCAAAAGGGTGGTATGGGAAGCTGAGGGAGATTGTGAAGAAATCCTTTCTCTGAGACTGAGGAGAAAACCTACCATGTAAAATCTTTTCACAGCTTAAATTAAGACATCACGTTTTTAGTTTAGCCATTCAAAATGGCTTGGGGTTTGTACCACTGTATTAACAATACTGTGATGCTGTTGCTTGTGTCCAGAGTGTATTGTATTATAATGTTCAATCTGTTTAATTATCTTCAATGAACATGTTCAGAATCCTGTCCAGAGGATGTCTGTGTCAATAATGATACTGTTTTGTTGTTCTACTTGACATCTGTTTCTATAGATGACAACAGTTTTGTAAGTAATGACTGAAATTGCCAACTAGGTGGAATCACAATATGTGAACTGAAGGAAAATTACAGATTCATATTAATAGCAAAGCATGGAAATTGAAATCATATCACCAGCAGGAACCAAACTGTATTCTCCTGACACCTTTATCCTCATTGTTGACTTAGCAGGGAATTTCCTTCTGTTGACAGTGGCAGAGTAGCCCTATGAGAACTACAGCTTCAGACCTCTGTCTTATGTGGAAGAGTAATGAATGTGCTTCATGTTAGACTTTATTGTGCCCTGGTACAACTAGAAATGAGGAGAAGACACAAAGGTGTCATCCTTACACATCCTTAACAAGAAGAGCATGCACTGCATATCTTGTGTATCATTTTATCTCTCATGCTGCCCTGTAGGTGATTTTACTGAATAGGTGTGCAAACATTTATGCTACAGGACTCATCTGTTTTGGGCTGTTTTTTTTTTTTCCAGGTTCTAAGAACATGAGCCAGATTACAACAAATATGGAAAATGAAGGAACTAGCAAAATTATTGCACCTTCTCCAGTGAAAAGGTATGTAAACCTGCAGTTTCCTTACAACCTTTAAGAGGTTGTACAACACATTAGATAGAGGAACACATTTAGTAATCATTAGTGTCAGTTTATCCTGCCCTTGAGTTCAGGACCATCTGATCATCTGCTCTCTGACAAAGGTCAGAGAATGTTGCCAAGTAATTCTTTCTATAAAACGCTGATCTTCCAATCACTGAAGAACAGGGATTTCAGGTGACCCATGGTTTGAAAATCCATAAATCAGCATCAGTTAATGGGAAGACAGACAGTCTCAGGTTTAAATAGGTAAACAGGTAATGACCCAAAGGGTCATGATAGTCCTGTGAAGTCCTGTTAATCTCTCCCCTGAGAGATGTGGACTGGCTGTCAGAGCCCAGGACATGGGCCTTCTGTCTTTGAACAGGGGTGTGTGGGCAGGTAGCAGCATGGGTTGTCTCCCAACAGGTTGTTCATCTAGCAATGATTGTCCATTACACTGTTCAAATTGTTATAAAAATCAGGAATGTTTGTTCCTGATCTGTAAGAGTAGTGAATTACCAGGGCTCCTCTGGACTTGTGTGTTATGCTGTGTCTAATTTATCAATGCTGAAGTGCATATCTCTGGTTATTAAGCATATTTGAAAGGAAGAGGTAAGGCTCAGATTCAGAAAGGGTTGTATATCCCCACTCCTAATTTTAGGTGGAATTTATGTGCCTGAATCAGAAAAAGAGTGATCTGACAAAAGAATTAGTCAAAAACACAGCAATTCTCTTTAGTTGCCTGAATAAATGTTTCTGCATGCTTGGCAATCTGGACAGTTCCATTTCTTTCTTGACTGAGTAACCCTTAACTTGGCTCACCTATGCATTGAAGCTGTGAGCTTCACAAATTAGGTGTCCAGACTGACCTCTGAAAAAGGATCTAAAATATTTACAGCAAATACTTAGTGAATAGTGTTCTCTATTACCTAACATTTAGAGCAGTTGACTCCAGAAGAAAAGCTGAGTTAATTTGCTTTCTAATTTTGAGGGAAATTGAATCCACTATTCTATCTCTTAGAAAATAATGCTAATCATGAGTTAAAAGAAAGTTTATGATTTTGTTACTTGGTCATGCTGAAGCTAAACCATTAAGTAGAATACAATACAGAGGGAAAAAAATACATTAAGGGAAGGCACAAAGAGGAAGGATCCAGGCTCCTTCCACTGGTGCCCAATGACAGGACCAGGCAGGCACACACTGAAACACAGGAAGTTCCCTCTGAACGTCAGGAAAAATTTTTTCCCTGTGCAGACGACTGAGCACTGGCAAAGGTTTTCCAGAAATGTGGTGGAGTCTCCATCCTTGGAGATAATTCCACAGCTGTCTGTGAATAGTTCTGGGCAACTGAATCTGGGTCACCCTGCTGGAGCAGGCAGCTGGACCAGATGACATCCAGAGGACCCTAACAAGCTCACCGTTGTGTTGTTCTATGGTTTGTTAGGAGAAAGAAAGAAAAAAACCCAAAATGTAACATTATTCCATAGTGCAGAGATCGTAATTTTGGGTGGCATGGGAGTCCTTCACTACAGAATTTTTAATAATGAGCTGTTAAAAAGAAATGGATAGGCAGGTTTTATAAGAAGAACCAGAATAAATGGCTCTCAATGTCTCAATATGACAGCTTCAGGGTTTCTGAATTTAGTTTCTTACCTTGACAGTTTAAAAGCAGTTCACAGGCAGATTCTTACTG